>CM048751.1:320220648-320463148 GCA_026315105.1 Locusta migratoria | reverse complement strand
CAATTTATCTAGGTCCCATCTCCTTATTTTCCTACCTTTCTGCAGTTTTTTCAGTTTCAGCCTACAGTTCATGACTAACAAGTTATGGTCAGAATCTATATCTGCCCCTGGGTATGTCTTGCAGTTTATAACCTGATTCCGGAATCTATGTTTTACCATTATAAAATCTATCTGATACCTTCCAGTGTCTCCTGGTCTCTTCCAAGTATACAACCTTCTTTTGTGATTCTTAAACCACGTGTTTGTTATGATTAAATTATGTTCCGTGCAAAATTCTACCAGGCGACTTCCTCTTTCATTCCTTCTGCCCAGTCCATATTCACCTACTATTTTTCCTTCTCTTCCTTTTCCTACTACCGAATTCCAGTCTCCCATAACAATTAAGTTTTCCTCTCCCTTAACTGTCTGAATAATTTCCTTTAGCTCCTCATATATTTCTTCTATATCCGCATCATCGGCAGAGCTAGTTGGCATATAAACCTGTACTACTGTTGTCGGTGTTGGCTTCGTATCTATCTTGACAATGATAATGCGATCACTGTGCTGCTCATAGTAGTTTACCCGCATTCCTATTTTCTTATTCATTATCAGTCCTACTCCTGTGATACCCCCAATTGATTTTGTATTTATAATCCTGTACTCACCTGTCCAGAAATCCTGTTCATCCTGCCACCGAACTTCACTAATCCCCACTATATCTAACTTCAACCTATCCATTTCCCTTTTTAAATTTTCTAATTTTCCTACCCGATTAAGGGATCTAACATTCCACGCTCCGATCCGTAGAATGCCAGTATTGTCTTTCCTGATGATAACATTCTCCTGAGTAGTCCCCGCCCGGAGATCCGAATGGGGGACTATTTCACCTCCGGAATATTTTACCCGAGAGGATGCCATCATCATATTTTCATACAGTAGAGCTGCATGTCCTCGGGAAAAGTAAACGGCTGTAGTTTCCCCTTGCTTTCAGCCGTTCGCAGTAACTGTGTGGCAAAGCCACATTAGCTGATGTTACGAGGCCAGCTCAGTCAATCATCCAGACTGTTGCCCCTGTAACTACTGAAGAGGCTGCTGCCCCTCTTCAGGAACCACACGTTTGTCTGGCCTCTCCACAGATACCCCTCCGTTGTGGTTGCACCTACGGTACGGCTATCTGCATCATCGAGGCACGCAAGCCACCCCACCTCGGCAATGTCTGTGGTTCATGGGGGTGGGAGAATACTGTAATAATGAATATTCTGAACAACGTGCTGATACTGGTAGTTTCGTATATGAAGGAAGTCCTAGATTTCTGTGGCAAGTGTATTTTCTTAATGAAACGAAAGGAAGTGTATACATTGCAATAAATTACCCTGTTTATGTTTTTCTAAGCAATTATTAACTTGTTATGGAATATGTTGAAAGTCATTAATTAGAATCAATGCATCTACTAAAATGTTTGTCTTTGGCACGGTTGCTATGGACATTTTTAACGTAGATGGTATTTCCTTTCCTGTAGTTCAGATATGACTTCATTCATGTTACACTGTTCTGCCCTAAAATAAAGAGCAAATATTCTATTTCAAACTGTGATTACATTTTATTTTACAGTTAAAATCATAAATGGAATAAGTGTGGTAATAATGAATTCCACATAAATGTAGTACTTTATATACAAAGTTAGTTCTATCATTACGTCATTTACAACAGTCATTGTAACCGTTTACTTGCATGTTTACAATTCATTGGTCAAAAAATGTTTGTTAAGCTTATGGGATTTATCTGCAGGGTCATGAGTTCCTAAATTTACAAACAACTTATAAACTCAGACAGCACAAACATCCATGCCCGAGGAGGGATTTGAACCACCGACGGGGAACGGCCTTGCACATCGGAACATAGCATCTCAATGCGCTCGGTCACTCCGCCGCGGCGCAATTCATTGGTATGTATTTCACGGCAAGTTCTCTAAACAGAACAAATGCACTTTTTAGAGAAAGCGCTGTTACCTTTGAACAATTCTGAATATTGCAGAATATTTGTGTTCAGTTAACAAGAGAGTTCAAAACCCTTTTATGAAGCAAGAAGGAAAAAGGAAAAAAAGAAATGTCAGTGGTGATATATATTCTTCAGGAAGACTGATGCTTTGCAGTCGTTTGTTTATGTTCGTTCTGGGTTGTTAGTTGAGAATTTTACTCAGTTTTTATTACAGATGTAGTTGAACCAACACTGTCTGAAGAGAAGGCCAGTGCACTGCCATGTCACATCACGTCATGCAGAGTAGATCGGGTTCGTGTAGCTCACTGGCTGGCTGATGGAGCACAGCCCACTGCATCACACCGGCCAGCCAGTGAGCTATGCAATCGTGACCTACTCTGTGTGACGTGGCATGGGTGTGCACAAGCCTTCTCTTCAGACAGTGTTGGTTGAGCCCTCTTTGTTTTTCTCTCCTTTCATTGCTTCTTCAGTTTAATCGATACTTTGTGGATGTTGGGTTGTTTTGTTATAGTTTTATTCCTTTGTCAATCACTGTTTTCTCGTTAAGGGCGTTGAGCTATGTTGACTATGTTGCAGGAACGACTGTCGAGATCGATGAGGCCAGTCAGTAGGATACATACCTTCGTCTTTCGATAGTTTGACAGTTGAAGTATTTGTATGCATGGCCACAGATAACATTTCAGGTTTGATTTCTTTAACATTAAACTAATATCTCTGAAGGTAAACGCTATTGGCAATATTTTAAAGTTGAATATGTAAGGGAAAAGTACTGAGAGAAATCTCAGCTGTCATATTAGGTTTATTTGAAAAACAAGAAATTTACCAGTCGCCACTGTTTCCGACTACATCTATTGCACGTGCGTGGCCTCTGCCAGCTGCAACTGCAAACGCCAACTCGCATGCCTAATCAAAATTATATTTCTGAAGGTACGCCCTTTAGGTAAAAAGAAAAATAATCTTGATCGAGAGGAGATAAAGGGCTATCATGCCGTGTAAGTCCCTTAATCGTACCGCAATTTGTTTTTAGTGTTTTGGCATACACATTATACACTTACTTTTATAGTATATAATGATTAAATATGCATAAGGCAAGTCAATTTAATCATGAGTGTACGGCGTGTTTATTGTGTTATCAAACTATTCAATAGGTGAGCACCATGAGTACTTCCCATTGAGTAATTCATATAATTACTATTTTTCTGGAGTAACGTGGGAAGATTTAGACTGGCACTTTGGTGTACAGTAGAAACAGCTTGTTGCTGGCGAGCGGGGAGCTGGTCGCTGCTCCAGGGAGAAGGCAAGGGGTCCCTTCCTGCCTGCCCCTTCCCTCACAGTGTCGCCAGGACGTCCATTCGGAGGCTGAGGGTCATAAAACAGAGAGAGAAGCTGCTCTGGCTGGTACCAGTATGATGCACACCAAGCAGTTCGGAAAGAGCAGCGCCACAGCCAAGGAGTGGAAAGTGGAAGGGGGGGGGGGGGCAGGGGTTGGTCAAGTGAGGAATCCTTCAGATGTTCACCGCCATACAGGTCCCGTGGGATAATAAGTTGGCAACCAGCAAAAGCCCACCATTTTAGGTGCGAAGCATCCAGATTTGTTGACTCTGTCACCTAGAATTCCCTACAGGCAACGATCAGAAATGGCCGATGAGTGAGCTTTCCTTCCATCTTTTAGCAACAGTTTTATATTAATATCAATTAATATGAATAAATAATCCCTGAGACGGATTTACGTCTCAAATATGTCAAAGACATTATTGATAGATGTGGAGCTCAATTAAAGTTTGTGTTGTGGAGGTGCTATTCCGCTGCATGGAGAGCCTTGGCAGTAGTGGCAATTATCTTTGGAACAAAGAAGCTGAATTAAAGTTTGTGTTGTGGAGGGAAATCGTACATAGACTATTCCAAGGCGCCTTAATCGTTAGTGGTGTGGTAGTCTAACGGTTAAGACGTCTGCCTAGTAAGCATGGAGGTCCGGGTTCGATTCCCGGCCGCACCACAAATTTTAATTCAATGCTTCACATCTATCAATAATGTCTTTGACAGTTTTATATTACACAATACCATTGACTCATAAAATACTGGAAGGAATATTTTGCATATGCAGAATGATATTTGAGTCTTGGAGGAGGAAAGACTTACGTTTTTAGAGATGTGTGAAGTTTTACACTTGGGAGCGACAAGACATCTGCAGCCATGAGCTCCAGCAGTGGGTATGAGATGGGAACTTGTACAAAAATTTCATAAGAGTGACTTGTCAGCTGAAATCTGTTCAGAGATATCGGACAAGTGCACCATTAGATGGGAGACGCACCAATTACGCAGCTACTGTAATATTAATAAGCATGCCACCAGAGCTTTCCTGCCTCCGTTTTCAACGTAAGTCATGTGATTCAATCTCATGTCTGCATTTTATTTTATCCTGCTGCCATCACTCAGTAATTCCCTTCAATTCCATTTTATCTCTTTTTCGGCATGATCATTCCCCTTTTTTGGTTGGCTCTCATTAACGCCTGTTTGAATGTTTACGTTTTATCACTTAATTTCATTTCATGTTTGTCTTCTCTTTAGCATAAATAAATGGTGTATAGTTTCACTAAACCACTGTTTCTATTATTAGTTAGAACCCCCCCTCCCCCATATTATTATTATTATTTACTGTATATACTCGAGTAATCCACATATATTTTTTTCCAAATTTATGAACGGAAAAACTGGAGTGCGCAAATTACTCGAATTTACGTTGGTCTTACTCAATCTGCAACAACAAAACACACTAGGTGGGCATTACTCCGCTTTAAAAAACGGATCACTGCAGGCCAGTACTACACAATAACGGATAATAACCTTTTATTGTGTGCTGCCTTACCCACTATCAAAACTGCATATAATTTACTTGACAATGACAGCGACACACCATATCATTAATTTCACTGTAAAAGGTCTTCTCGCATCACAAACCGGTGTGGCAGAGTAGCATCTCTTTCTGCCAGTTTCTTTGGCAGCACGATTGGCGCATACGAACAGTTGCATTGTTGATGTAAGAATAACTAGTTGCATTTGCTTGTGATACCATCCGAGTAATAAAGTATGTTATCTACTTAAGTTGGGCATTATTCAGTTCAGTACCACCATATTACCCACACCGGTATCGGCACGTGACAGAGACTATATCTGGAGAAGACAGGGTTACAGTGATTTTTTGCCACTGGGGTTTAAGATTAATTGGGAGCGGCATAGCAGTAAGTTCAAATACATGCACACATCGATTAGCAATAGCGACGCTAGTGCTCAGAGCGGTTACATTTTGCATTGCAGCGATCAGAAGACAAACATCTTTTATAATCAAATACTCGGCGAGGTGCTACATTTGGTGATATTTCTTTGATGAAAGATACCTGTATGTCAAAGTTCCCTATTACACTATCAAATATCTTTGAAGTAAATACATGACATATAAACTAAGACACGTTCATTTCAGTGTGTGTTACTATATGTTTTCACAGTAATATGTTAAAATAAAATATTTTTCAGTTTGTATGAGAACATTAAGTAGGTAAAATACGAGACTTTTATGGGGTTGTTACCCCAGGTAATGACAACCCCCTCCCCCCCTCTCTCTGTCTGTGGCACGTCACTTTTTTTGATACTTACAGGTCATTTTGAAATTTCACAGACTTTGAGGGTGCACAGATTACTCGAGGGTGTGGATTACCTGAGTATATACGGTATTTGTGGATACAGTTTGTTTGTGTGTCTGGCCACTTAGGTGACTAGGATAGGGCCATTTCATAATTAATGTAGTCAGTTTTAAAGTTGTTATCCACCATTTTAATGTATTTAATTATAATACAGGCAATTTAAGTACTCTTCTTCTTTCATGTATGAGCCACTATGGACTATGATTATTTCAACTGTTTCTCCTTTCATTTCCTTCATATTTCTCTCATTATTTTCCTATGTTTCTCTCTTCTTTCTTCGGTCCACTTAACTCCAGTTTTTCCTGGAAACATTGGCATCCTTTAATTTCTTTCTGAGTGGTAGTCTTTTCTCAATATCTTGTTGGCTAATTTGGAGCTCGTCCATGTCCCTTCCAACTTCTTTGCACCACGTATTATCCAGTTTTAATTTACTGAAGTAACAGAATAGTCATTTTGTCAGTCTGTTGGGATCCATCCTTTGTATGTGAGTGTAGAAAGCTATTCTTCTTTTCCTAATCACATCAGTGATTTTTTTCAATGTGTGTATAGACTTCACTATTCCAGAGTGTCCAGCGATAAGTAATTTTCAAACTCAAGGTTTCTTCCAGGTTTTCCAAGGAATAATAATTTTTTTCCAGATTTACCATTTATTAACTTGACATAAAAAGTACAAACAACTATTATTCTTTAACAGTTTTCTTACACATCTTCAACAGCTTAAAAATCAGAAGTGCTGAATATATGAGTGCATTTGAAGGACAGCATTTTTTTTATACACTAAGAACCTGTTAGTGAACCAAAATGTACACAAAGGTCCACAATTACGTTCCTTAATACATAATTATTGGTATCATTGTATATCCATTAAAAATTCAAACCAAACATTAATGCATAATACTTGAGACAATTTTTAGTTTATTTAAAAGCACTGTTTTTAAATTCAGAAAACTACAGGTATGCTCCTCAGCAATTTAAATGAAAAAATATTTTTGTGAAGTACGTCTGAATCCTAGATGACCGGGGGGGGGGGGGGGTGTAAAATAAATTACTGCACAGGGGAATCACATACACTAAATAGGGCCCTGCTCATGTTTTGGGCAAATTCATTCTAATTAACAGTGTGCGTCGTCCTAGAATTTCTTCACTTGCCACATTCCTTTCTCACAAACAGAAAATTTGACTGTAATAGATCAGTTTGTTATGTTGCTGATATGCTACGATACACTATTCAAATCAATAAACTACCGCCATAAGTATGAAATATAAACACAGTGGAACCGCGATTTAACGTTTTTTTCACGGGATTTTAAAAAATGGTGTAAAATATGGGAAAACTTTTTTTAGCACTAAAATTTGCTTATAGGATCACACTTGCATTTTCTTAGCTTTTATACAATATATAATGTAATAGACAACACAATACTAGGCATGTTTTTATTATGTAATAAACATTATCAGATTTTCAAAGCATAACTGAAATTGATAACTTCGCAGGAAACATGTGACTTAATTTTATTCATCATAAATGATGTTTTTGTGAAGGCTGCATCTATGTCTTTCATTCTTTAAATAATTAAACACTGTACCAGTTGCAATTTTTTTCAAGCCTTTAATTCCCCCCCCCCCCCCCCCCCCCTCTTTCCATGATTCAGATGGCAATTTTTGAGGATGTAATCATGTTGTCAAGTGCAAATATCTCTTGCACCGTACTGCCTTTTTGAGGTTAAAACACTTTCCCTCTTCCAATGGGCAAAAAAACACATATGCAAACTATTGTTCACACTGTTTATGGAATGTCACAAATGTAGTTACATGAATATTTTCAGTTCACAATGAGAATAAATTCATTCTCAAAACTCATCATAATAATCACGAAAAACTACATTTGAATAAACAGTACATGCAAAGGCTGATGGAAGGGATCATAAATTACAGTCAGTCCATCAGTCATTACACCATATGGCAACTTAGCGCAAACTATAAACAACAAAACGTAAACTATGCATTCCAATAAACGGAAAAAATGTTTAGCAACTTTACTGTGTAGCGTTTTAAACACAACTTTAAGGCAAAAATCATGCCAGCTTCAATTTATGACAATTACGAAAGTTTTTAACTCCTCGAACATGATTTCATAAAATGTAAATCGCTGGCAAAATGTAAATACCGTAACACAAAAGCCAGGGCAATTTAAAATTGTGAACTGGGGAGACAAAAAAATGTGTAAAACGCAGACAAACATAAAAGTGGTGTTTCGCTGTACATGAAATTGGAAAAATATAAAAAAATTGAGGGTTTATGAATATAATTCAAGGTCTTTTTCCCGATTTTTTCAGATTTTGAAAATTCCCAGTTTTTTCCTGGTTTTCAAAATCTCAAGGTTTGCTGGACACCCTGTGATCTTTTACTGGTCCCTAGATTTTCCTTAATATTTTTCTTTCAGTAATTTTCAGTGATTCCATCATTACCTTTTTGTTCAGTCAAACACTCTGCTGCATAGAGTGCTACTGGGCGAATTACTGTAGAGTAGTGAGCAAGTTTAGCATTGATAGACATTGACTTCTTATTATATACATCCTTAGTGAGGTAGTATACTGTCTTCAGCTTACTAGCTCTTGCTTTAATGGCTTCTTTCTCTGAAATACCTTGGTTAATTACTTCTCCTATATAGCTGAACTTATTTCTTCTCTTAATTTTTCCATATTTAGTTACCATTATATTTGGAGCTGTGTTAATGTTTGTCATAAATTTGGTTTTCTCAAAGGAGATTTGTAAGCCTGCTTTTTCAGATTGTTCTTTGAACAACTCAATTTGTCTCATGGCGGTTCTATTGAATCCGAAAAAATAGCTAACTCATTCGGAAATGATAAACAGTCTATTTGTAGGAGGTCCCTTTTGTAACTCACTCATTGATTTGGCTTTCTCTTAAATGACACTCTCCATTCCCTTATAACTTTTTCCAGGACACAATTAAAGAGCAATGGGGAGAGACCATCTCCCTGCCTCACTCCAGTTTTAATCGTAAAACTTCTGGATATTTCACCTCTGAATTTCACTTTAGAGTTAGTGTTTGTTAGAGTTTGTTTAATTAGAGCTGTGGTTTTACTGTCTAAGCTCAGTTCATTCAGTATTTCAAACAGTGACTTCCCATCAACTGAGTCATAGGCTTTCCTGAATTAAACAAACAAAGTTTTTAGATCATCTTTTCAGATACAATATTACTGTCATTAAGTTGAGAATCTGTTCTGCACATGATCTACTCTTTCTAAAACCACATTGATAGTCTCCAATTTGTGAGTAGAGTTGTTGTTCTGCCCTAGCTAGTAATGCTTTTGATAAGATTTTGTAAATAACTGGTAGAAAAGATATGCCTCTGTAGTTGTCCACATCAGTTTTATCACCAGATTTGTTAATCTATTAAATTTTATCACTCGAGTTAGCCGCTTCGTGAGCCACAGAACAGTGAAGTATATTCAAATTATATACCGAAAGAACTTGTATAGCTCCCAGGTACCTAGCAATAAATTTTAATTACTGTTTCCAAACAACAATAATGTTAGGATAGTTAGCAACTCATGGCTGCTGAGACATAGACAGGGACACAGAAGAGAGAATCACATTCACACAACTTAAATTTGGAACCACAGCCTTCACCAGGAAAGGTATTCACAGTCATGTTTAAGTAAGTTGTAAACTGTCCTCATTATGTAAATATCTAATAATAAATCATTGTCCAGAAACATATTTTGTCTCAATACGTATCACAGATAATGTCAAGGAGAGGCAGTGAATTAAAATTTGAGTCATGGCTGGGATTTGAACCTGGGACCTCTGGCTTACTAGGTAGCCGCTACATCACTAAGCCACCACGTGTCTGAGGAACAAGGCAGGATCGTTCCCATTAATGTCCACTGCTGGGTTGCTATTTGAGATCCTCAATAATGTTGATACGTATTTACATAGGGGGAACACAAGGCAGAATCCAAGTTCATGCCTTAAGATGAACCGTGCAGTCACCGTATCGATTAAGTCAAGGTGGCTTAGTGGTATAGCACCTGGCTAGCAAGCAAGGGTCCTAGGTTCAAATCCCAGCTGTGACAATTTTAATTCGGTGCCGTCATTCCTTCAAATTAACATCTGTCCCGCAAATTATTGTCAAATACTTAATGTACAAGAGGTACAAGGTAGAAGGAGAAGCCTAAAAGGTTGCATATTTGCCATATGCTGGGCCAATTTCTGCCAAAATCAGCAGAATTCTCAAAAAAAAATTATATATATCTATCTATATATATAATACAAATATTAAGACAAAAAATTCCTAGCAGGAAAAATTATATATAAAAAATAGACGAAGATTACTCACCAGGCGAAGGAGTACAGGTGTGACAGCATAACAAATAAATAAATGAATACACACACACACACACACACACACACACACACACACACACACGCGCGCGCGCAAGCTTTCGCAACACAGTTGCTTCTTCAGGCAGAAGGGAAGGACAGGGAAAAGGAAATAATGAGGGTTTTAAGGAAGGGGGTAAGGAGCCATTCCAATCCCAGGAGAGGAAAGACTTACCTTGGGAGAAGGAAAGGAAGGTGAACAAACACACACACACCCATACATTTACACTGACGCAAACACACCTAGGCAGACATACTATAGAAACCAAAGAAGTTAAGAAGTTAGACAGTTAACTTCTTTGGTTTCTATAGTATGTCTGCCTAGGTGTGTTAGCGTCAGTGTAAATGTATGGGTGTGTGTGTGTGTATTTGTTCACCTTCCTTTCCTTCCCCCAAGGTAAGTCTTTCCTCTCCCGGGATTGGAATGGCTCCTTACCCCCTTCCTTAAAACCCTCATCATTTCCTTTTCCCTGTCCTTCCCTTCTGCCTGAAGAAGCAACTGTGTTGCGAAAGCTTGCGTTTGTGTGTGTGTGTGTGTGTGTGTGTGTGTGTGTGTGTGTGTGTGTGTGTGTGTGTGTGTATTCATTTATTTATTTGTTATGCTGTCACACCTGTGCTCCTTCGCCTGGTGAGTAATCTTCGTCTTACAGGCTCGTCGACAAAAATATAAAACACACACAAAAACACAGAAACATTCGGGCTTTCGCCACCACTGGCAGCTTCTATGGGAAAAAGAGGAAGGAAGGAGAGGAGAAAGGGAAGGATACGGGTTATAAGGAAGTGGAAAAGGAGCCATTCCAATCCCAGGAGTGGAAGGACTTACCTTAGAGGACAAAAAGGAAGGTAAACAAATACACACACACACACACACTCATACATATCCACATGCAAACACACCTAGGCAGACATTTGTAGAAACCAAAGAAGTTGGACAGAGTTACCACTTCAGGCAGAGGCTCTGTCCACAGAACCGAGGCAAAGATGTTGAAGATGGTGGGCGGGAATTAGAATTTAGCGGAGGTTGAGACCAGGTGGGCTACGGGAGGAGAGAATGTGTTGAAGGGCAAGTTCCCATCTCCAGAGTTCTGAAAGATTGGTGTTGGTGGGAAGTATCCAGATAACCCGGACGGTGTAACACTGTGCCAAGATGAGCTGGCCGTGCAACAAGGCATGTTTAGCCACAGGGTGATCCTCATTACCAACAAACACTGTCTGCCTGTGACCGTTCATGCGAATGGACAGTTTGTTGCTGGTCATTCCCACATAGAACGCTTCACAGTGCAGGCATGCCAGCTGGTAAATCACGTGGGTGCTATCGCAAGTGGCTCTACCCTTGATCGTGTACACCTTCCGGGTTACGGGACTGAAGTAAGTGGTGGTGGAAGGGTGCATAGGGCAGGTTTTACAACAGGGGCGGTTACAGGGGTAGGAGCCAGAGGGTAGGGAAGGTGATTTGGGGATTTCATATGGATGGACTAGGAGGTTACGGAGGTTAGGTGGTCGGCGGAAAGAAACTCTCGGTGGAGTGGGAAGGATGTCATGAAGGATGGCTTTCATTTCGGGGCAGGATTTAAGGAAGTCATATCCTTGCTGGAGAGCCACATTCAGAGTCCGCTGCAGTCCCGGATGTTTGTCGACGAGCCTGTACTTTAGGTAAGTCAAAAATCTTTATTTTATACATATTTTTCCCACCAGGAAAGTCTCCTTTTATAATATTAGTTTCATCCTTTTGAACCTAACAATTACTTACGTTCATTATTGCTCTGTTGCATTTCGAAATCTTTTCTGTCCTCTTACTTTCTCCTTCTCTTTTTGTTTTACATAATATTTTCACCCTATATTCGCTCTCATTTAAGTTCATTTTTCTCCTGGCCAAATTAGCCACATACAACAATCAGTATTGAATTCTGAACCTTAACTTAATAATACAACTAACGACTTTTCGTTTACGCTTTTCATTATTATTATTATTATTATTATTTATCGCTTTCATCACTGCATCTCCTGTATAATATCTACCCTTCATCCACATTTACTGTGGTAATACTATTTCACAACTTCATTTTACAATAACCTATAATAACCATTTTCGGCTTTTCCTAGAAACTTCGCGATTATTTCCGATTCTCGTTTTTCCACATTTCTGTTCATTCTTCCGACATTCCCGTTCATTTTTCAATAACTTTATCTGTTTTAATCCTACTATTCCTTCATCAGCTTATTATTATTATCATTATTATTATTTCCGATTCCCGTTTTTCCACATTTCCATTCATTCTTCCGATATTCCCGTTCATTTTTCAATAACTTTCATACATTTTTAACCCTATTATTCCTTCCTCAGATTACTGTCTACCTCATAGTCGTAATCTACTATTACTAATAAGTCACTATAATACGCTTTACTTTGATTTTCTCCTCCCTGTAACTTGTTTTGGACGCCAATACAACCACCAAACCATTGTGCATTACGCTGTTAACCAACTGTAGTTGACCTCAGTTTCCACCAGGTTCAACTTCAACAACTCTTTTGAACAACTTTATAGATTTCTATTTTCTTTGCTGAATTCCTTTTGCTATCTATCCACCTTCTTATTTTATAAATTATTTATTATAATTATATTATTATTTTATTTTATTTTCCTTTCCTTTCTAATCACTTTGTAGTCAGTTATTCAACGCAAAGTTCTCACTTTTCCATTCCACACATTATGTTACCCTACCTTGACCCCATCGAGTTTTACCTACATTCCCTCTACAAGCATGCTTTCACCCTAGCCAGATTACGGTCCCACACTTGGTTTATTCAGGCATGTCTAACATTCGGCATTACCCCCAAGGGCCTCACACTAAAAGTTCCCATCTCCGGCTGTAACCCAGCCTTTCATCAAGCCCTACACCAATTCCAAACAGAACAATCCACAGCCCTCACCCGCCTAATCCTTAACTTATACATCAACTCCGCCAATGAACACACCTGTCAACTCCTATCCCTAATCAAAATCCTCAACCTTTCCACTCCCGCATCCACACCCACAGTTCAGAACATCTTCCTACAGGCCAACCGGAAATTAGAACAACGTGCCACCCTCCACCTCAAAAAACTATCCCAACTCCTTGTCACCCACCTCCGGAAAGGCAACACACTCTCCCTCAACAACCACTCCAGTAAACCTCAAGCTCCTCTTATTGCACAGAAACCCAGTCTCTCCCATCTACTCAATCTCCCGCTTCCAGTTCCACTCCCCCCCCCCCCCCCACCCACCCTTTAAATCCTACTGCACACAATCCGGAACCACGACATCCCAATTCAGTAGTCAACCTCTCCTCTAAACCTCTCTCCCAAACTGAAACCTCTGTCCTACCCAAAGGCCTCACCTTTAGCCCTACTCCCAAATTCAACATAAGAGCCCTTGTCAAAGATTTACTATCCTATACTCATAGCCTTTGCTGGAGATATCACTTTGTCACGAAGAAAAATAATCCTACTCCTAATGATCCAACTCCACAAGACATGACTCAAATAGAACCTTGCCTGGAACAGTTCCGTCCTCCATCACAGCTAGACCCACCCGTTCTTCCTCAAAATCACCCTCTTCAAACCTTCCAGGAATTCCTCACTTCCAACCTTGCCTCTCAGTCTTTCCTAAGAAACCTTAATCCTACTCCCAACATTACCACAGCTGAATCCCGAGCCATCCGTTCCATCGTCATTCTCCCAGCCGACAAGGGATCCACAACCATGGTACTTGATCGGCGGGAGTATGTGGCTGAGGGACTGCGTCAGCTTTCAGACAATACTACCTACAAAGTTTGTCAAGACAATCCTATCCCTGATGTCCAGGCAGAGCTTCAAGGAATCCTCAAAACCTTGGGCCCCCTACAAAACCTTTCACCTGACTCTATTAACCTCATGACCCCACCGACACCCTGCACCCCCACCTTCTACCTACTCCCCAAGATCCACAAACCCAATCATCCCGGCCGCCCCATTGTGGCCGGTTACCAAGCCCCTACTGAACGAATCTCTGCCTACATAGACCAACACCTTCAACCCATCATGTGCAGTCTCCCATCCTTCATCAAAGACACCAACCACTTCCTCGATCGCCTGAAATCCTTGCCTAGCCAGTTACCTCCTGAAACCATCCTTGTAACCATTGATGCCACTTCCTTGTACACAAACATCCCACATGCCCAGGGCCTCGCTGCGATGGAGTATTTCCTTTCACACCGACCACCCAATTCCCTACCTAAAACCTCTTTCCTTAATACCCTAGCCAGCTTTATCCTAACCCACAACTTCTTCACTTGTGAGGACCAAACATACCAACAACTAAAGGGAACAGCCATGGGAATCGGGATGGCACCCTCGTACACAAACTTATTTATGGGACGCTTAGAGGAAGCCTTCCTGGATACCCAAACCTGTCAACCCAAAGTTTGGTATAGATTCATTGACGACATCTATATGATCTGGACTCACAGTGAAGAAGAACTCCAGAATTTCCCCTTCAACCTCAACTCCTTTGGTCCCATCAAATTCACCTGATCCTATTCCAAATTCCATGCCACATTCCTTGATGTCGACCTCCATCTGTCCAAAGGCCAACTTCACACATCCCTCCACATCAAACCAACCAACAAACAACAGTACCTCCACTATGACATCTGCCATCCATTTCACATCAAACGTTCCCTTCCCTACAGCTTAGGTCTTCGTGGCAAACAAGTCTGCTCCAGTCCCGAATCCCTGAACCAGTACACCAATAACCTAATAACAGCTTTCACATCCCGCGGCTATTCTCCCGATCTGGTACAGAAGCAAATTTCCAGAGCCACTTCCTCATCCCCCCAAATCCAGAACCTTCCACAGAAGAACCCCAGAAGTGCCCCTCTTGTCACCAGATACTGTCTGGGACTGGAGTGGACTCTGAATGTGGCTCTCCAGCAAGGATACGACTTCCTTAAATCCTGCCCCGAAATGAGATCCATCCTTCATGACATCCTTCCCACTCCACCGAGAGTTTCTTTCCGCCGACCACCTAACCTCCGTAACCTCCTAGTTCATCCATATGAAATCCCCAAACCACCTTCCCTACCCTCTGGCTCCTACCCCCGTAACCGCCCCCGTTGTAAAACCTGACCTATGCACCCTTCCACCACCACTTACTCCAGTCCCGTAACCCGGAAGGTGTACACTATCAAGAGTAGAGCCACTTGCGATAGCACCCACGTGATTTACCAACTGACATGCCTGCACTGTGATGCGTTCTATGTGGGAATGACCAGCAACAAACTGTCCATTCGCATGAACGGTCACAGGCAGACAGTGTTTGTTGGTAATGAGGATCACCCTGTGGCTAAACATGCCTTGGTGCACGGCCAGCACATCTTGGCACAGTGTTACACCGTCCGGGTTATCTGGATACTTCCCACCAACACCAATCTTTCAGAACTCCAGAGAATGGGAACTTGCCCTTCAACACATTCTCTCTTCCCGTTGCCCACCTGGTCTCAACCTCCGCTAAATTCTAATTCCCGCCCTCCATCTTAACATCTTTGCCTCGGTTCTCTGGACAGAGCCTCTGCCTCAAGTGGCATCTCTGTCTAACTTCTAACTTCTTTGCTTTCTACAGTTCTACAGTATGTCTGCCTAAGTGTACTTGAGTCTGTGTAAATGTGTGGGTGTGTGTGTGTGTGTGTGTGTGTGTGTGTGTGTGTGTGTGTGTATTTGTTTACCCTCCGTTTTTCCCCCCAAGGTAAGTCTTTCCTGTCCCAGGATTGGAATGACTCCTTACCCACTCCCTTAAAACCCTCATCATTTTCTTTTCCCTCTCCTTCTCTTCTGCCTGACGAAGCAGCTAGGCTGCGAAAGCTTGTATGTGTGTGTGTGATCTTATTTATTTTATTTGTTTCTATCGACGAGCCGATCCTTTTGGTAAGTCATCTGTTTTCTATTTTTATTTTTGTTTATCCCACCGGGAAAGTTTCCCTCTATAATCATAAATTTGAATTCAACAATTACTTCCGTCATTGTTCTGTTACCTTTCGAAATCTTTTCTGTCTTCTAACTTTCCCTTGTTTTTGCGTTTTTGTTTTTATTTTTATTTATTCATTTATATATATTTTATATAGCAGTTCCATTCTACATTCCCTTCTTATCTTACTGTTCACATCTCGCCAATACTTACAACAATACGTTCACTTCCTAACCTAACCTTTGAGTACTTTTATATGATTTTTACCACTTCCATTACTCCTTCTTCCGACTGAAATACGCCGCTCATTAAATTTTCTCGCTATATAACGTAAACATTAATTCACAACTGTAGTTTCTCATATTGTTTATAACCATTTTCGGCATTTCCTAGTCACCTCACGTTTGTTTCCATTCCCGTTTTTCCACATTTCCGTTCGTTTTTCCTACTTTTCCGATCGTATTTCAGCTACTTTACGTTGGTTTTGACTCTACTATTCCATCGTCAGACTATTCTTAGCCTCATTGGCTTTCTACAGTTCTACAGTATGTCTGCCTAAGTGTACTTGCGTCTGTGTAAATGTGTGGGTGTGTGTGTATTTGTTTACCCTCCTTTTTTCCCCACAAGGTAAGTCTTTCCTGTCCCGGGATTGGAATGAATCCTTATCCACTCCCTTAAAACCCTCATCATTTCCTTTCTCCTCCCCTTTTTTCCTCTTTTTCCTGAAGAAGCTGCCAGTGGTGGTGAAAGCTAGTATGTGTGTTTGTGTGTAATTTTATTTTATTTTATTTTATTTGTTTCTATCGACGAGCCGGTCCTTTTGGTAAGTCATCTCATATATATATATATATATTTTATAGAGGGAAACTTTCCCGGTGGGATAAACAAAAATAAAAATAGAAAAGAGATGACTTACCAAAAGGACCGGCTCGTCGAGAGAAACACACAAAATCACACACAAACACACACACAAGCTTTCGCCACCTCATGCAGCTTCTTCAGGAAAAAGAGGAAAAAAGGGGAGGAAAAAGGGAAGGATATGGGTTTTAAGGAAGTGGAAAAGGAGTCATTCCAATCCCAGGAGTGGAAGGACTTACCCTAGGGGAAAAAAAGGAAGGTAAACAAATACACACACACTCAGACATATCGAAACGCAAACACACCTAGACAGACAGGGATAGTGTTATAAGAGAAGCCATTGAGCTTAAGATCACGGAGAATCTCATGAAGTGTGCTGCTGGATACCAGTTGAGCTCAGTCTGGAACCCAGCACTCTAGCTTCTGAAGACACAACGAAGACCACATTGAGACTACAAGGACCACGATTTTGAAAAAGGACTTTGAGAACACAGTTCTGTTCTTCCAACACAGCACGCACCTGGCATTACAACGTGGGTAACAAACACGGTACCCAACGGCGTTCTATCTAGTGCCCTGCGGCAATCTGAATGCCAACAGCCTGAAAAAAGGACTGCAGTGGCTCCTTGCCAATGAGGACCCCTGGAAGGAACGCCTAATATGGACCACTGTGGGAACACGATGCCTAGATCACAAGAGAAGTTAAATGATGACAATAAGAAGAAGGAAAAATGCCTAATAAAACCTGTAGGAGATTCGAAACTTCATACAGGAAGTTTAACCTAAGATGATTGCCATACAGTACACACACAGCAGTGTGAACAGCTGCTGCTAGAAGATAACACTTCCGCCACTGCTATTGCTTGAAACATAGCACGGGCGCACCACACGAACAGCACGCCTAGACGACATGTGAACTTAAATGATGGCGATATGAAGAAGGAAGAATGCATAACAAGACCTGTACGACATTCGAGGCTTCATACCTGCAGTTTAACATCAGATAACTGCCATACAGTACATGCTAAGCAGCCGAAATAGCTGCATGTAGAGGGAAACAGTATGGCTGTTCCTATCGGTTGACACATAGCACGGGTGGTGCAAATGACACGGCATGAATGGCAAACAGAGTGCCTTGTATTGCAAGGGCATAAATACCGGACATGTTCAACTACAGGATCAGTTTCAGGAAGCACCCGATGAAGACTGCAAGACATGCAGTCTAAATATATCACACAAGTATGACACGAATGAGTGTCAGAATACCCGATTGTTTTAGCATGACGTACCATACAGCTCACAAAAGACCTCTGAAATAAGCTAGTCAAAACTTATACATTAGAGATTCAAAATAATTTTCTACCAATTTTGGAATTATCAAATTAGATCTGTAAAGTAAGATATTACTGAGAAAAAATCAGATAAGGATCATTCACAGATGAGTAAATGCTGCTGCATCTTTACTGTAAGCTTCGATAGAGACAAAAGAAAAAAACTAGTGAACACTATTGAGCAATAAAGCTGTTAAAGTTTTTGCTAAAGGATATAATCTCCACCAAACCTGTTATTACAGAGAGTAGCAATTATTTATTCCTACATAAAATGCAGCAACCAGTTCACAAGTAACTGGTTTCTGCATTTTATTTTTTTAATAACCTGAACAGTTGCTGACTTGGATAAAATACTTCAATTATTTATTCAATTTAAATTAGCATATTTTAAAATCTTAAATCACTTTTTTCTATCACTTTTGTCTTCATGCACTTAAATTTATTTATTATAAAAAAAATTGTATTTCAAAAACGATTTTGTCAATCACACGCTCTATTTTCACCACTCTAGTAATCAAATAGTGTCTTCCCACTTTTGGATTCACATTGATTATCTGCTTCACATAATATGACATTAGAAATGTAAGTTAAGAGACAAACAAATTTGAAATAACATGAAGAGTACAAACCAGTCCTGGGCATGATTCGGTGCCGCCGTCTCAGACGGTGGTAGCGGTGAAACAAGTCGCGCGACCTGTACCAAAACGGCGTGGTAGAGGTCTTGATGAGTTGTTGCTTCTGAACAAGGAACAATGATTGGCAACCCAAATAGGCTGGGCTTTGTCTTTTGTGATGACAGGAAGTACACATCTTGTCGAATCTAAAAACAATACAAACAACTACCACTATAAGTTTTACAAATAATTGGTTCCATAAAAAATAGTAATCACAATGCAATAACGGAAAATCAAGAATATAAAATGTATTTAAGGCATAATCATATAAGTTGTACCACACTGTGACTAGAAGATATTGTGCTAAGTTACTTATAAGTGTAACTACTATTAATTAGTAAATAACTTGCTTGGAGAGGCTGTGACAGACAACACACACACACACACACACACACACACACACAAATCCTTAAGCTATCAGCCATTGTCCTTCTTAATAATAAAAAGCAGTCACACAACTGTCATCTCCAGCCATCACACTCATCTTTATCTGGAGTGTGGCAGTCAGAGATGCTGGTTGTGTGTGTCTGTGAAGTGTGCCTGTCAGACTGTGTGATGCTCTCTTTTTCTGACCAAGGCTAATGGCCAATAGGTTAAGTGTGTGTGTGTGTGTGTGTGTGTGTGTGTGTGTGTGTGTGTGTATACACACGTCTGGCACAGCTCGTCGTATGTCTTTTTGGTGAGTTGAAAACTACCCTCATTATATTGTTGAATTCTAACCTGGACTTTCCATTCTGTAAGTTATTATGTACTTACATATGTATACTCATTTTATGATGAAGGCTGTGGCCAAAAATTTAAGATACGTGAATGTGATTGTCTTTTCTAGAAGCCAGTCTATGGCTCAGCGATCCGCTTTATGGCAAGTTTGTTCCTATTCTCTCGTTATTGACATTTCGACCTAGACTTTTGATTGTTAGCTCAGGCAGCTATTTTATAATAATAATAACAATAATATTTTACATCATCAGATATCCACTAAGGAACTTCGCTGACATACTTAAAACCCTTAATATTTTAAATACATCTTTCCAGTCAGCCCAATCAATATTTATGGCAAAATAACTTACTTTATTAAAAATGTTTTTGTGTCAATTGTCAGGCATCATTTCTACAGCACCATGATTAACATTTGAGTGCACTAATACTGACAAGTATTACACACACACACACACACACACACACACACACACACACACACACATTTCTTTTCTGATTTTCTCATTACTTTCACATGATGATAAAGACATAGCTTTTTAACAACTCACGGTTGTTTATGACTACAATTATTTAACAATGGTACTTTGAATTTGGAATTCAACAATATAATAAGGACATTTTACAACTTAGCCTAAAGACATATGACAAACTGTGACAGCCACATAAAAATGACACAAATACAACACTTAAGCTATCAGCCATTGGTCTTCTCCAGAATAAAGAGCATCAACACAATCACACAGGCATCACACAACCATCATCTCTGGCTGCCACACTCCGATTGATGCTCTTTATGCTGAAGAAGCCCAATTGCCGATTAAGTGTTGTATACGGGTCCTTTTTATGTGGAACTTGTAAACTGTCCTAATTTTTTTTGTTTCATAAAAACTTTTTTTCATTTTTTTCAATGGTTGAAATTCAACCTGGACTTTCCATTATTTAACAAGTTTTGTGTCATTAACAACTTTTGAGTTGTGGAAAGCTGTTCTTTCTCATCGTGACAAAGCTCTGAGAAAATCAGAGAGGAAATGGAATCTCAATGGACCAAACATATGAAGCTGTGTGTGTATGTGGAGGGAAAGAGAATCACTTGCTTTGGTTTCAATCAGTTAATTTAAATATTTATCCTGTTTGTTTGACCAAAAAACTGAACAGAAAAGTGTACTCATTATGTTACCAAACTTCAGACTTCATTATAAAATGATCACATTTCCCGCCAAAATTGAAAATTCGGATAATGTAGTACAAGTCAGAATCAAAAGGAAGGAAGAAAGTAAGCAAGCTTAGGGTTCAACATCCCGTTGACAGCTTTGTCATTAGAGACAGAGTTAACACTCGGAGTTTTGGCTAAGGATGGGGAAGGAAATTGGCCATGCCCTTTTGAAAGGAGCCATCCTAGCATTTGCCTGGAGTGATTTAGGGAAATCATGGAAAACCTAATTCAGGATGGCCAGAGGTGGATTTAAACCACCATCCTTCTGAATGTGAGTCCAGTGTGTTACCACTGCATCACATCGTGCGATAAGTCAGAATCAATTCATTCCAAAGTCTTTCACGGTACTTCAGAAATTATGCCTGACAATGGACACATTTTTTTAAAGAAAACAGTTATTTTACCAAAAAATATTAATTGGGCTTACTGGAAAGACGTACCTTATTTGAAATATCAAGGATTATAAGTACATCCGCTCCATAGTGAATCTCTGATGAAGTAAATTAACAATCTGTGATGCAAACCACTGCATCACACGTTCTGTCGGAATACTCACAGCACCGCTCCCCTTCCTGAGTAAAAAGGGACCTGCTGTTAGGTTACCTTTGGATCCAGCTGCAGTATCCTAGATCTTGATCTTTCCATGGATCCTCTGTATGGAAGTTCCAGAAAATCCTTCCATACAGAGGATGTGAATAATGTCTTCATTTTTGTTGTTTCTAGAATGGCTCATGATTAGGGAAAGGAAAATTCCATTTAACAATAACATGATGAATAACACGAATTCGGTGGTTTATAAGGAAATAACAAGAAACCAGCATTTTTTTTTTTAATTAATGCAAAATTGGTGGTTTTCAACGAAATTAGCCTGTATCTGGGTAAGAAACGTCTTAAGTCTAATTATGTCTGTGACATATTTAATGTATAAATGTTCCATATTGAAATATAGTGGCTATTTTATTATTTTGTAATACATACTCTAATAATACAACTCCAAACATTGTTAGATAGTGCATAATGACAATGGTACACTTTCTTATTGGTACATTCTGTCTGTGTATAAATAGCAGAGCATTCTACCCGAGAGGCAGTCAGTGCTGCATTTATTTTAAGTTTGTAATAAACGTGCTTTCAGTATAAGTGCTGTGTTCAGTTGTCTTCGAAGTCAAGCCTGTTTCCATTTCAATGTGACAATATGAACTGTACTCAGTTAAAATGTGGTGTACTGAAAGATGCACACCACAGGCATCACAAAAACGGGATTCCTCCAGGCAAAGCAAAAATTTCTGTGTCAGTGGGCAGCGACCGATTCAGAGCCCCGTCAGTGTCATTTCGTGCCATCTGAATGACAGGCAGGAGGTTCGCCACAGCCTGACAGTGAGTTTCACTGACTTAGTGATGTGGGCCAGGAATATTCCCAGTGGGAAGGAACTTATGAAATGGGAATATTGCCAGGAATATTTCTTTGGCTCAGGAAGATTGCAAAAAAATTGGGAATTTACGAAAAGTTTTAGATTTTCAAAGTTTTAACACTTATTAACTGTTAAAGAACATTATAACTAGATTAACTAAATAAATTTATGCATTTTAATGCAAGATTTATCATTCACTGCATTAATGTCTTTCCTAACTCCAAGTACATCATCATTTACTTTATGTCTGGTAGGGAAAAAAAAAATTAAATATTCACTAGAGCTACAATTTTAACACCACATTTCCCTGAATGAAACCTAAACTTACAAAATATTTCTCTGGAGGCTTGTAATTCTTAACCAGCCGTCATCTGTAGGATTTTTTATATTTTTTACAAAAGAATGACTACAGGTGTTTCACTTTCAGAATTCAAAGACTCCTCAATTCCCGTGATGAATTACGATTTATAAAAATTTTCTAAAATACAGCTATCGATTTTAATTTTAGAATCTTTAATTAATGCTTTACAATTTTCTATGTTAATAATACCACCTGTATTTTCAAGAAAATCATAAATCTCTGACAGTTTTATTTGCACATATTTTCCCTATTTTCATCGACTAATGTTTACTAATTTAGTGCCAGTTCATTCTTAACTTTATAGCCTACAATATCACTAAGATCAACAGAAAACTTGACAAATTGTGTAAACAAACCTCCCTGTGTATTTTTGTATTTAGTAGCTACTCAATAGATGGCAAATCAATATTAAAATTCCGGATTTTGTAAAGGGTGATTATTTCGAGGTTTGCAGTTCTAGAAAATGTAAGAATCTTAAATTTTGATGCTTGGTAGTTCTCCACCTCCAAAAGATAACATGAAAGCAACAAGAAAGCAAACAGAAGCCAATCCAGACGAAGCAGAGGGGCAGGAAGAAGGTGAAGAAGTCCTCGAGACTGAAGAGGATGATGAGATTTTTGGAGTTGGAAATGTAGAAGATGACGTTTTAATGGAAATTGAGAGTGGTAGTGACTAGTGGACTAAAGAAACTGCCTTTTAGTAGTTTTGATTCTTATAACATTTTGCATTCTGGCTATTTTTCTACACTTTTTGTTCAATTATAATATTTTTTTTCAACCTATTCATTTGAGTGATTTTGTATTTAAAACTATAAATTCCCAAGTAATTTATTTTATTATTAATATTAGAGAAGAAAACTTTCCTGGTATATATGTATAAAAAGTAGAAAATGAATAACTTACCCAAAGGATAGGCTTGTAGACAGATAAAAAAAGACACAAATAAAAACACACACAAACACAAGATACAAGCTTTCGCAACCGATGAAGGAAGGAAGGAGGGGAAAAAGGGAAGGATGTGAACTTCTTTGTTTTAAGTGTGAACTACTTTGCTTTCTACAAATGTCTGCCTTGGTGTGTGTGTGTGTGTGTGTGTGTGTGTGTGTGTGTGTGGTTTACTTTTCCTTTTTTCCCCTTAAGGTACGTCCTTCCGCTCCCGGCATTGGAATGACTCCTCTTCCACTCCCTTAATCTTTTTCTTTTCCCCCTCCTTCTTTCCTTCCTCTTTTCCTGAAGAAGCGGCCAATGGTTGTGAAAGCTTGAATGTTGTGATTGTGTGTGTTTTTATTTGTCACAAAACAACACTATCTACGAGCCTGTGCTTTGGGTAAGTTATTTGATTTCTATTTCTTATACTTGTTTGATTATAATTTTTTCTTAAAATATATTTCAGTTTTTGTGTTTGATTTAACTACATATCTACTGCCTTAAACTTATTAAAGAAGTTTTATTGAGCTACCTGGCTAATTAATCATAAATTCTAGGGAATTTATGAATTTGCAGGGCGCTGGCAATATTCCCTGGGAATACTTCCTCGATTTTCAATTCCCGGGAATTTCACAACAGTATACTGACTGCAGCTTATGACCTGTCTGTTGCGAGAAGAAACATGACTGTCAAGCCATCTTTCTTCCCGCAACAACAAGGATCTCCGCTGAACAACAGAGAGGACATCCTGCAGGTTGCCTTTGCAGTCTGATCAGCAACTTCATTTCCCTTAATGCCCATATGACCAGCAACCCAGCAGAATGACATCTGTTTCCCTCAGTACTGGAGGGAGTACAGTTGGTCCTGTATGAGTTGTATAACCTTCTCTGGTGGGTACAGGCTCTGCAATTATTGTAGGGCACTGAGGGAATCTGAACAGAGAAGAAATTGATTGCCCTGAACATGCCGCAATTCCTCAAGTGCTTTCAAGATGCCATGAAGCTCTGTTGTAGAAAAAGAAAAGGCTGCGGAGAGGCGAATCCTAGTAACATGGTCTGGGAACACTATCGAATAGCCCAGGGAATCCCCATGTTTTGAGCCACCAGTGCAAACAACCATAAAGTCGTGATACCTACCTAAAATGTTAAGAAACTCAGATTGGTATATAAAATAATTCTGGGCCTCTGAAGGAGCCAAGGAGGCAATCTGCTCCAACAGCAATGTTGCACAGTAAAATCAGATAAATTCATTCATGAAAGACAATCCTTCAAGCAAATTCCAAAAGGCCTAGCTGTCCATTGCCAAGTTTGAAACAGCCTTTCCATAGGAGGCTGCGCTACACTATGGTATGCTGGTGTGTATGGCGTCGGCAGTTTTTGTACCCCATGAACAACTGTCGCTCGATGGATAGAGGCGGTTCAGCAGATTCGGCACAGAGGCTGGGAATGGGGCTAGACCTAAACGCCACAGTAGCCAGTCGAATCCCTTTGTGGTGCACCACAAATGTTTCAAATGTTTGTATAGCTTATGGGACTTAACTGCTGGGCCATCAGTCCCTAAACTTACAAACTACTTATGAACTAACTAATACTAAGGATGGCACAAATATCCATGCCCGAGGGGGGGATTTGAACCCCCAACCGTAGTGGCCATGCAGACCGCGACTGGAGTGCCTCAGTCCCCTCGGCCACCGCAGCTGGCGGGTGCACCACATCTAGCATCTTCAAATAAGAGGATCTGACAAGAGCCATACATCGCGCATCCATAATCAAGGCAAAAGAGCACAAAATCCTGATAAAATCGAAGCAGACAGGTTCTATCTGCACCCCACAAATTGTTGCTAAGGCATTTGGAAATAATAAGTGCTTTGAGGCACTGTTTCTTCAGGTCCTTGAGGTGGGGCAACCATGTGAGGAACGGTTAAAAAGAACACACACACACACACACACACACACACACACACAAACTTCTCGGTTGAAAATTTAAAACCGCTCTCCATCACCCAGTCATCCAATCGTCGAATCGTCGAAGAGTGAATTGCAACTGACGAGTTGTCATTGCAAAGCTAGAAGAAGTGCAAAAGATCGAGAAGTCATCAACAAAACAGAGAACACTGGACAGCACTTTTAACAATGGACGTAATTGCTATGGAAAACAATGTCACACTTAAAACACTACCCTGAGGAACATCATTCTCTTACTCAAAATGATCTGAGAGTACGTCACCGACTCAATACTTAAAATATTGTGAAGAAAAAAAGGACATAATAAAAAGAGAAAGACAACCACAGAATCCCCATTCATGGAGCTGCCTGAGGATAACATGCCTCCAAGTAGTATTGTAGGCTCATTTGATGTCAAAAAAGACACTCAATAGGTGCTGCCGGTGCAGGAAAGCCCGTTGCATAGTCACTTCCAGGAAAGGCCAGGTTATCAAAGGTGGAACGATATTGTCACGTTGCAAACTGCAGGTGGTCTGGAATTCTAAGACTGGCCATTAATGGAGCACAGTACTTTCACAAAGAACACGTTTATAGCAAACACAAGCATACCATCTCAGGAATCAATCAGAGTGTGGCGGCCAGAGATGACTGTGTGTGTGTGTGTGTGTGTGTGTGTGTGTGTGTGTGTGTTTCCCTGTGCGATTTTTGTAAATGGTCTCTTTCCTGATGAAGGTTAATAACACAATGTTTTCCATCTCTAGTTTGCTTGTAAAAGCTAATTTTTATCCCCATGAAGGTGACAATTATAATCTTAGTTCTGTCAAAGATTGCTGTCTGCTGTTTTCTTGGGTACATTCCACATCAAAAGGTTGTGGTTAGGTTATACAATGAATTTAAATTAAGAGCAACAAAAAGCTACTGCCACAGTTCAATCACTGGTCACTTAAAATCAGCTGTTGCTTTGCCAACATAAAATGGGACAGTCGCTTCAAACATAGCTCTGCATATAACATTAAAGGCATTTGTTGGACTTTTTGTGTGTCGGCTATAACCGAATGGTAACTAACTAGTACTCTATGTGACAACATGTGACTAATGTGAAGTAAGTCTTTTAATCAGACTATACCTTTGAATTACCTTGTTAAGACATATGAATTCACTGATTTTGCTTTGCGTAATACTGAGGATAGGATGCAACTCACTGAAAAGATGATCAAGTCGCAAACAAGTGCATGTATTGAGCCTGTGTGATTGCAAAAATGAATGTGCATGTGTGTGAGTGTGGGGGGGGGGAGGTGTTCTATATGATAGGTTGCAACAAAGATGGTAATTGAGCTACAGTCTATCATCAATATATTGTGGAATTTCAACATGGGCTTTTCATTGTTAATTTAAATTGTAACACTGTACTGATTTCCTTTAAGAATTTGCCGCAACTCACCATTTTTCGGTGGAGGGCGACGATGAAGCCCTGTGGGCTGCAGACGTCGGTATCGCTGAGGCCGGCCAGGCTGCCGGAGCTGGCGCTGCTGTGTCCGCTCGACTGGCGCGCCGCCACGGCTGCCACCTCCTCTGGCGGCAGGCTACCATTGCTCCCGTTCAGTTGGGATGACAAGCCGGTCTGAAGTTGCTGTGGCAAAGAACATGTGAAAATATAGTTATGTCTTTCTCTGTATCCACTGAAGTAGAATGTACACATGGCATCGATGTCTTGCTGATTTTTCACATCTGGTGGCGAGTGGTTTCAGCAGTAGCGGTCTCTGAAAGCTAAGTTCCAATAAGTGTTTGTGTATTGTAGTTAAATTATTAAAGTTAGTAGATTTCTGAGGTGTTATCACGCTGGTTATTTATTAAATTTAGTACTTTTCAACCGGTGTCTTCTTGCTGTTTTTAACGTAATTGCGGTTGGGAAACTTTCTGTTACGGTTTTTGGTAGCTCGTGTACTCTCACTGTGTTTAGTTAGTTTATTAGTGACGCTTGGATTTGAACTTGTTTATACAAGCAACAGTGTAAAATTTCTGTGGTAGTGTTATTTGCTCTTTTCTGATACTAGTAGTAGTTGTATTAGTTGATGTTGTTACTTTATTTGTAGAGACTGAGATTTGTTGATTGCTGTAGTTAAGAGGTACTTCCTCGTTCTTTTGTAGAAATGTAACTTACATAACGTAGATGTCTAGATTTTCGTAACAAATATTCTGAAATTTTACTATGAGTGAAAAGTGTGAGCTCTATCGTAGGGTCGTGTGTAGTGGGCTGCAGTGTGGGATTTGTAGTAAATATTTTCATGGGGGTGAATGGAATGGGGAAGCCAGTAGGCATTGTGGTGAGTTTCTCTCCCGGAATTGTAGGATTTGCAGCAAGAATAAGATAGAGGAGCAGGAGCGTTTGATCTGCGCCCTTCAGGTGCAGTTGAAAAACTGTTTAAGAGGAACTAGGTAGGCTGAGGAGGGGAAGGTTCTGCTGTTAGGCAGTTCTCATGGCAGAGGTGTTGGGCAAGAGTTTCAGGAAGTACTTGAGAGTGAGTACCAGGTCACCAGCATAGTGAAGGCTAGTGCAGGGTTAGCTCAGGTTACTTGTAACATAGGGAACTTACGTAGGAATTTCTCAAAAAGGGGATCAGGTAGTTATAGTGGGAGGTGCCGGTAATAAACTTGATAGGGATGGGAAATATGATATAGGTGGTGATCTGGAAAGGATAGCAACTCAAACTGGTGGCACAAATGTGCATTTTGTGCAGCTCTTTCAGCGTCATGATAAGCCTTGTCTTAAGACAGCTTCAGGCTTGTTAACATGGAGCTTGAGGAAGCGCTAATGACGGAAGGTATGGATCACATTGAACTTTTTAAGTGATGTGACAATTCAGAGACTTCCTTTGCCAGGATACAGATTAGCTGCCTTCTACTCTAGGAGTTCCTTGCAGTGTGGGGGAATGGCCATGTATGTAAAAAAAAAAAAAAAAAAAAAAAACGATTTTTCATCGGAGTCAATCAATTTTTCTAAACACTGCGCAAAAAAGATATTTCAATGTTGTGCAGGAGCTGTTAATGGAACTAAACTAGTAATTGTTATTTATAGGTCCCCCGACTCAGATTTTAAAATGTTTCTGCCCAAGCTGGAATTTGTTCTGGGTTCACTGTATAGCAAGTATAAAAATTTAATTGTGTGTGGAGTATTCCACATTAATTCTGTAGGTGATAACTCAAGAAAAAGTCAGCTGTTAGATCTATTTAATTCCTATATCAAGATGCAAACGGTATTTTTTTCCAACGAGAGTGCAAGGAAATAGCAGTTCTACCATTGACAATATTTTTGTTCATTCTTCATTATTAGAGGAGCACTCTGTCAGCAGAATACTAAATGGCCTATCAGACCAGGATGCCCAAATTTTAATTCTAAAAAGTATTTGCTCTCAAACAAATATTAAACGTAATTATCAATTACTCAGAAAAGTTAATCCAGTTGCAATTGCCTAATTAAGAAACAAGAATGGCAGGATGTTTATAGTGCTGATAATGCAGATGATAAATATGCTTTTCTGAACACATTTCTTATGCTGTCTGAAAGCTGCTTTCCGCTATAACGCTCAAAATAGGGTACTTCCAGTAACAGACAGCCAGGGTGGCTGACAAAGGGGATAAGAGTATCATGTACAACAAAGCGGGAATTGTATCAAAATGTTAGAAGCAGTCAGAATGAAAATGCAGTAGCTCATTACAAACAGTACTGTAAGGTTCTGAAAAAATGTCATTAAGAATGCAAAAAGTATGTGGTATGCAGAACAATAGCAAACTCTCGGGATGAAATTAAAACTATCTGGTCAGTCGTGAAGAAAGTGTCTTGTCAGCAGCAGCAGGTAAAAGATATAATGTCAATGTGTAGTAGAAATGTTTCTGTTACTGACAAGTTATATATATGTGTGTGCAATATTCAATAATCACTTACTGAATGTAGTAGGTGAACTAAACAGAACCCTAGTTTCTACAGGTAATCATATAACATTTTTAGAAAATGCCTTTCCGAGGCTGTTACCTGAAATGGTCCTTCATGATACTTCCCAAGGGGAGATTGAGTCAATAATTAAATCACTAAAGACTAAGGACTCTTGTGGATATGATGGGGTATCTAGCAGAAATCTAAATTACTGTTCTCCATATGTTAGCCCAGTACTAAGCCATATTTGTAATTTTTCCTTTCAGAATAGTCAGTTTCCTGACAGATTAAAGTACTCAGTAGTGAAACAACTTTATAAAAAAGGAGAAAGGGATAATGCAGACAACTATAGACCTATTTCTATGCCATAAGTTTTTTCTAAAGTTATTGAAAAGGTTGTATATTCAATATTAATTGATCATTTCAGTTCACATAATTTGTTGTCAAATGTACAATTTGGTTTTAGAAGTGGTTTAACGATTGAAAATGCTATATTTTCATTTCTCTGTGAGGCACGTGATGGGTTAAATAAGAGGCTACGGACATTAAGCGTCTTCTTTGATTTAACAAAAGTGTTTGATTGTGTTGATCACAAAATATTGTTGCAGAAGTTGGAACATTATGCAATACGAGGAGTCGCTCACGACTGGTTCACCTCTTACTTTAATAATAGACAACAGAAGGTAATTCTCTGCAGTGTAGAAAATGGCTATGGAGAACAATCGCAATGGGGCACAATTAAATGTGGGGTGCCCCAAGGGGTCTGTTTTCGGACCGTTGCAGTTTCTTATTTATATAAATGATATGCCTTTGAGTATAACAAAATATTTTTGTTTGCTGATGATACCAGCTTGGTAGTGAAGGATGTTGCTCGTAATATTGACACAGTATCAAATAATGCAGTTCAAGAGAAGTTCATGGCTTGTAGAAAACAAGTTGATGTTAAATCACAGTAAAACTCAGTTTTTACAATTTCTAACACATAATTTGATTAAAGCTAACATTTTGATTACACATAATGGGCATATGATAAGTGAGACTGAACAGTTCAAATTTCTAGGTATTCAGATAGACAGTAAGCTGTCGTGGAAAGCCCATGTTCAGGATCTTGTTCCAAAACTAAATTATGCTCTATTTACCATTAGAACAATATCTGAAATAAGTGATTTTTCTACACGAAAAGTAGTCTATTACGCTTACTTTCACTCACTTACGACGTACGGCATTATTTTTTGGGGTAACTCGCCTGATGCAAAAAGGATATTTCTGGCTCAGAAACGGCCGGTTCGAACAGTATGTGGTGTAAGTTCACGAATGTTTTATCAACCCCATTTCAGTAGTCTGGGATTTTTGACACTGGTGTCATAATAGGATTTTTTCTTTAATGTCGTATGTTGTTAATAATATCAGCTTATTCCCACGAGTTAGTAGCTTTCACTCGGTGAATACTAGACACAAGTCGAATCTACATTTGCATCACACCACCTTGACACTTGTGCAGAAAGGTGTACAGTATTCTGCAGCATCCATTTTCAATAAGCTGCCACAAGAACTAAAGAATCTAGCACTAACCCACACACTTTCAAATAGAAATTGAAGAGTTACCGCATGGCTCACTCCTTTTATTCTGTAGAGGAACTCCTAGCAAAGTTAAACAATGAAGCAAATTAATTTTTTCTTTATTGATTCTTTTCACTTTGTCTTAAGATTGTTGTGTGCATAGGACTACTTAAAAAATTTCTATTACCATTCTTGTGTAAAAATTCATGTATTGACTTGTTCCATGACCATGGAGTCTCACTCCTCAGTTGGGTCCTATGGAACAGAAAACCATATTATTATTATTATTATTATTATTATTATTATTATTATTATTGCAACAATTAAAGGTGAGCTTTGTGAGAACCCTCAGACAGGAATATTCTTGTGTTATTCGGGATATGTTTCATTACATTAGAAAATACTATGAAAGTCATTATACACACTAGAGCTATGAAGTCATCACTATTTTCATCCTGTTTTCTCTAATATAAAATAAAAAACAATAATATTAAAAAATGCCCGTGACTTCCTATACACAGTTTTTATTGCAAAAGTACATCGATTTCTTCACATGCAAGTCTGTTTCGCCGAGTATTGGTCTTAAGTTTGCTGGCTAGAAACTTTACAGAATTGTATGTAGGTGAGTTAATTCCATTTACAATCAGGCATACAGGAGGGGCATCCCTATGTAGTTTTGGCACTTCATAAATTCTAGGAATGTTTGTCAACATCAATTCTCGAATCCTGTGCTTTTCGAATTTCCTAACTGTCAGTTTGACCTCAGTTCGATGTAGATCGGATTGTTTAATAATTATTTCATCTTGCCTTTGTACTGCACTGTGTCTCATATGACCGTGGTTTGTCTATGTCTGCCTATATCATCACAATTTTGTTGCTCTGTGATAGCTACTCGTTACTCTCGGCTGAGATTGTGCTTAAATGGCCGACTTTACTAACAAATCCTGTGCTGCTGAAGAATAACATAACAGCCGAAAACTAAGTATAGTTGTAATATTTTATGTGTACTGAGGTAAGTCAGGATGGCACAGACAACAAACTATCTTACTTTTGCAGGACTCTAAGACAGGAAAACCTACCGGCCTCAGAAAGTCGGAAACGATTGTTGTCCTATTATCAGGTACATAAGACCAGACGGAAGGAGGAAATTTTGGGTTTAACGTCTTATCGACAGTGATATCATTACAGACCTAGCTCAAGCTCGTAATATTTTTCTTAAGGATGGCTAAGGAAATAGGCCACACCTTTTCAAAAGAATCCTCGCATTTATCTGGAATGACTTCGGGAAATCACAGAAAGCCTTTTAATTTAGATGCTGGAGGTGGATTTTAACCACCATCCTCCCCAATGTGAGCACAGTGTGCTACCCACTGCGCCAACTTCCTCAGTATAAAACCACCCATCCAATAGCACCCTGCAATGTCACATGTGCCAGGCACATATGACTATAACCAGTGCAATGTCCATTCTCCTTGGTCTTTTCACACACACATACACACACAGAATTAGGGCTCATCTGTAAAAGCATTTACTCATGTGCAGAATGTTATCACTGAGTCCAAAAGTATCTGTGCACCTACGTTTGGTGCCACATCGAGAGATGTCATCAAATAAGTCTGTGCCGATACTCTATCTAGTGCAAAGAAATATATTTAATAATGCATTTCCAGAATGATATTTTCACTGTGCAGCAGAGTGTGCACTGATATGAAACTTCCTGCCAGATTAAAACTGTATGCCAGAACCATGATTCGAACCTGGGACCTTTGCTTTTCACGAGCAATCACTCAGCCATCTCAGGTGCGACTGTCAACATCCTGAGTAGTGTCCAGAACAGCTTCCTGACCTGTTGCTTTCATATTTATATGGCAGTCATGAAAACTTGACAAAAACGAACAGCAGCAATGGTGAGCGGTCGAATCTTATGAATAAAACATGCAAAAATCAAAATAAATAATGAAAGTAATGATCTTGCATGGGCAAGCTGCAGCACTAAAACTGATGTTGACACCTCCAAATTATACCCACTGAAGAATGATGTACAAAAAGAAAGCAAACTGATGATGGTTGGAAACACGAAATGCGATTTGGCGATATTTGTTGTTTAAAAAGTGGCTGGTTGCCACTATAAATAAGAGAAATATCAAAACTAAAGAACAATCCCCAACATCCGATGCATTTGCACCGCTAACAACGGGTTCGGTTGAAGACCCGCAAGAGTTTCATTGACAACTGAAGAGCTCGTTACAAAGCCCAGCATAGGCGTATATCTTTGTGGAAAGAAACGGTTCCATACTCCATGATGGACCTCCATGAGGAGGGATCTGCAGGATTTGACTTTGAAGATATTAAACTGCCTGCGCACAGGAGTAACTAGAAGCAAATCAAACCTATTGAAATGGGGATATAGCGATGATAACAGGTGTGAATGTGGGGCAGGACAGGATTTTAATTAGGGTTGTGTCGGAGTGGTTCACCCGAATCCCTTATTCACCGAATCTAGCACACTGGCTTCAGATTCAATATTTGATGCGTAATGTCTGAAAACTACCAAATCCCAAGTGTTATGTGGAAACCTTCAATTACGAATGTTGTAGTTCACCTTGCATAACAATTCACTTTGGTTTGAGTTATTTATTTTATTTTCCGCCTGAAAGATAAGTCTCCCATAAGTTCCTAGGAGCTCTACTGAAAGACATGACGTCACTAAACAAAATGATCTCACTTTGAAACCATTACAAAACTTACACAGTTGCATAGCTATTGTGAGAACAATCTACCGTATTTACCCGAATCTAAGCCGCACTTTTTTCCAGTTTTTGGGGACACACCGCCTACAGTTTAAATTGAGCACAAAGCAAATGAAGTTCTGAAAAATGGTGCTAGGAGCCACTACAAGTAACTTTTCCTGTCCAAGACGTTGTTCCCATCTAATATAAGCAGTGCTACACAGGCTTGCTTTGCAGTTGCAAATATAAATACTGGCGCTAAAGCTTTTGTGTTTGTAAAAATAAAATGTTGTGTTTGTGTGTGTTTTTTGTGACTATCTATGAGCCTGTGCTTTGGGTAAGTTATTTGATTTCTATTTTTATACAAAAAAAAATAAATAAATAAATAAATAAAATAAAATAAAATAAAATAAAATAAAATAAAATAAAATAAAAAAGAAGATGAGTCTAATTTCCTTTTTATTTTCGACTCTTGAATTAATACACCATCCAACGAAGGAAATAGAACTTTGGTATTTCTCAACTTCAATGTTTTTTTTTTTTTTGTTTTTTTTGTGGTTTTAGGGCGCACAACTTCTATGGTCATTAGCGCCCAGCCAAGAACATAGATTCGCTATGATCTCAAAAAAAATGGTGACTGTCAGAACATCAACAAGAGGCTAAAAACGAAAGATAAAAGACAATTAAAAGGGTTAAATATCCTTGGATAGGTTGGCCAAGTTGATAAAACGCAAAACTCGAGCAGCTGCCCGTGTGTCATCAGCTAAAATTTCCTCCAGAGTAGACGGAAAGTGAAGGGCTACACGGAGATGATTAAAATTAACACAAGTCAGTAAAACATGTCGCACAGTCAGCAGTTCACCGCAGGAGCATAGCGGTGCAGGTTCGGCGGATAGCAAGTGACGGTGGCTGAGACGGCAGTGACCGATCCGCAACCGGGCCAGGATGACCTCCTCCCGCCGAGAGGAGCGTGAGGAGGTCCCCCAAGCGGTCGGGATCGGTTTGACAGTTCGCAATTTATTGTTGTACAGTGAAAGCCACGCACTGTGCCATTGCGACACGATACTCCGGCGAAGAGCCCGTTGAACATCGTCCGATGGGACGCAACAGGTAGCCATGCGAGGCAAAAGAGCTGCTGCCTTGGCTGCTATGTCGGCGGCCTCATTCCCGGGCACACCCACATGGCCAGGGACCCACAGGAAAGAAACGTGACAGCTGTCATCTGCTAGCAACTGGAGTGAGCGTTGGATCCGATACACGAGAGGATGGTTCGAGAAAGGGTCCTTAAGACTCTGCAGGGCACTAAGGGAGTCTGAACAGATGGCATAGAAAGGTTGGCGGTGGCGGCAGGTATACAAAACGGCCTGGTGGAGGGCGAAAAGCTCAGCCGTGAAGTTCGAGCACCGGTCAGGGAGCTTGTATTGGAAACGGTTGTCCCCGACGACGAAGGCAGATCCGACACCGGCAGTGCTCTTGGAACCATCAGTGTAAATAAATATGGCATTATCGAACCGCGAACGGAGTTCGACAAGCCTCGAGCGGTACACCAAATCCGGAGTGCTCTCCTTGGGGAGCGAACTAAGTTCAAGGTGTGTGTGAACCTGGGCCTGATGCCACGGTGGCAATGGGCTTTCGCTCAACCGAAGGGTGGAAGGAAGGGTAAAATCGAGCCACTGTAGCAGGCGGCGAAACCGAACTCCAGGTGGAAGCAAGGCAATCGCAGACAACTGATATTGGCGATCGAGTGAGTCGTCAAAAAATAATCGGTAAGATGGATGGTTGGGCATCGACTGCAGGCGGCATGCGTACCGACACAAGAGTACGTCACGCCGAGTGGTCAAGGGTAATACAGCAGCCTCGGCATACAGACTTTCAACAGGGCTGGTATAAAATGCACCGGTCGCCAGACGTAATCCCCGATGGTGGATAGAGTTGAGACGGCGGAGAATCGACGGCCGTGCTGAAGAGTATACAAGGCTTCCGTAGTCGAGCTTCGACTGAACAATGGCCTGGTAAAGGTGAAGCAGGACGGTACGATCCGCTCCCCATGACGTGCCACTGAGGACACGAAGAACGTTAAGGGATCGGGCACAACGGGCAGCCAGGTAGGACACGTGTGTGGACCAGCAAAGTTTCCGATCCAACATGAGTCCCAAGAATTTCGTAGTCTCCACAAAAGGGAGAGCAACAGGGCCGAGGCGTAGAGAAGGTGGAAGAAATTCCTTGTATCTCCAGAAATTGATACACACGGTTTTCTCAGTGGAGAATCTGAAGCCGTTTGCGATGCTCCAGGAATATAGACAGTCAAGACAGCGTTGGAGAGAACGCTCCAAGAGACACGTCCGCTGGGCGCTGCAATAAATTGCGAAATCGTCAAAAAAGAGAGATCCGGAGACGTCGGCTGAAAGGCAATCTACGATCGGATTGATTGCAATGGCAAAGAGCGCCACACTCAAGACAGAGCCCTGTGGTACCCCATTCTCCTGGCAAAAGGTATCTGACAAAACAGAGTCCACCCGTACCCGGAACTTGCTATCCGCCAAAAACGCTTGAATGAAAAGAGGAAGGCGGCCCCGAAGGCCCCATGTGTGCAATGTGCGGAGAATGCCCGCTCTCCAACAGGTATCGTATGCCTTCTCCAAGTCGAAGAACACTGCTACTGTTTGTCGCTTCTTTAGAAAGTTGTTCATAATGAAGGTCGACAACGTAACGAGGTGATCAGCAGCAGAGCGGTGTCGACGAAAACCGCATTGGATATTAGTCAGGAGGCGGCGAGATTCGAGGAGCCAGACCAACCGAGCGTTAACCATGCGTTCCATCACCTTACAGACGCAGCTCGTCAGAGAAATGGGGCGATAACTGGAAGGAAGGTGTTTGTCCTTCCCTGGTTTGGGGATGGGGACAACAATGGCTTCACGCCAACTTGTGGGAACATGACCTTCAGTCCATATGCGATTGTAGGTACTAAGAAGAAAGCACTTGCCCGCAGGAGAGAGGTTCTTCAGTATCTCAATATAAATGGAATCGGGCCCGGGAGCAGAAGACCGGGACAGGGCGAGAGCACGGTCTAGCTCCTGCATGGTGAAGGCGACGTTATAATTTTCATGATTAAAAGAGTGGAAAGAAGGCGGCCGTGCCTCCTCTACCTGTTTGCGAGGGAGAAAGGCAGGGTGATAATGGACAGAGCTCGAAACCTCCACAAAGAAACGGCCCAATGCGTTTGAAACATCAGCGGGGTCCACGAGGACTGCGTTCTCCACGGTCAGGCCGGGAATCAGGGAGTGGACCTTAATGCCGGATAAACGGCATAGGCCACCCCAAACAACCGTGGAGGGAGTAAAACGGTTAAAAGAACTAGTAAAAGCAGTCCAGCAAGCTTTCTTGCTGTCGTTTATGATACGACGGCACTGCGCTCTCATACGTTTGTAATTGATGCAATTCTCCAAGGTTGGGTGGCGGCGGAAGGTGCGTAAAGCACGGCGCCGGGCTCTAAGCGCGTCGCGGCAGGCTGCAGTCCACCAAGGGACCTGGACACGACGTGGAGAAGAGGATGTACGAGGTATGGAACGTTCAGCAGCGGTAAGAATAACCTCTGTGAGGTAGTCGACCTGACTGTCACAGTTGGGAAAATTCTGATCGTGAAAAACAGCCATGGAAGAATAAAGCCCCCAGTCGGCTTTAGAAATGTTCCAACTGGTGGGACGAGGAGATGGGGAATGATGCAGGAAGTGGATGATACAAGGGAAATGGTCACTTGAGTACGTGTCAGAAAGTGCATACCACTCAAACCGACCGGCAAGCTGAGGAGTGCATATTCCAAGGTCTATATGGGAATAGGTGTGTGTTGTGTCTGAAAGGAAGGTCGGTGCACCGGTGTTGAGGCAGACAAGATCGAGGCATAGGTCGAGACCACCTCCTTCACGCGAATCTCTTGGATGACCCGCTCTTCTTTATAAACGGGGCAGTCCCGTGAAGAAGCAGCATGGTCACCCATGCAATTAATGCAGCGAGGGGACGGAGGTAGACATTCACCCTCATGAGCGTCCCTGCCACAGGTGGCGCACTTGGCTGCATTTGGACAAGATTTACTGGTATGATTGTACCTTTGGCAATGGAAGCAGCGTGTAGGATTTGGTATGTACGGGCGGACGGAAATGACCTCGTAGCCCGCTTTCACTTTCGATGGTAGGTCAACCTTGTCAAAAGTCAAGAAGACAGTACGGGTTGGCACGAGGTCATTGTTAATCTTTTTCATCACGCGATGAACATCCGTGACTCCCTGATCGGACATATAGTTCAATATCTCCTCGTCCGATAACCCATCCAGTGATCTAGAGAACACTACCCCCCGCGAAGAGTTGAGGGTGCAGTGAGCCTCCACTTTCACAGGGAAAGTATGTTCAAGGGTAGCTCGAAGTAACTTCTGCGCCTGGAATGCATTTTCTATTTCGAGCAACACGGTCCCGTTGCGCTGCCTAGAGCAGGTCTTCAAGGGACCAGCGATCGCATCGACACCCTTCTGAATAATGAACGGATTTACTGCAGAAAAATCCTTATCGTCGGTACGTGATACCACCAGGAACCTAGGAATGTTTGGCAATGCTTTCTGTGGCTGAGAATCATGTTTCCGCTTATGGGTCAGGGTTATAGATGATGTGGAAGGTTTCATAGCGGAGGTGTCCCCCATGATTACCGGCGTCTCCGATGGCGCGCTCCTTCCTTGTGGGGGCCCTCACTGAGGGCGCACCCGCCTTAGGTGACTGTTCGCACCTCAGGTCACACCTCCCGAGAACGGACGGAGGGACCAATTGGCATGTTCGGAAGGTATCAGCTCGGGTAATCACCCCTCCCTGGGCCCGGCCTTTACCGGGGGGTACGTACGTGCCCTACATGTCTACCCAGGGCGGGGATTTACGCCTTACCCCGTCACCGGCTACGCAGAGCGTGGGTCGACCTTCAGACACGCACAGGGAGGAAAGAAAGGAGGAAGAAGAGAAAGGGATGAAGGAGGAGGGAGAATCTCAAACGCCGAGGCGGAGATTAAAGGGTGAGGCAAGAACAAGGAGAAAGGAAAAAGAGGAGAAGGCTGAAGAACAGGAAAGGAAGAGGACCAAGAAGAGAAGACAGGAAGCGAAAAAGAAACCTTTGACTGATGAAAAAGCCCGTCTCCGGGCGAAGGCACAAACCGGGTGGGAAAGAGGGAAGCGGCCTGGGACGGAAGAAAGGTCGCTTCGGCTCGGGGCCCCGTGCGCGCCACACACGTACCCACAAAAGAGCTGTGGGCCCCCTGGGGGGGACTTCAAATGTAGCAGCCTCCTAAATATTGGCTGCAAAAAAATATATATATAATTCTTTACATTAATATCAACAATACATAAGGCTTTAGCATTCTTGCCTGAGTTGCCTCATTCTGATTTCACATATTGTTTTGTCGAATTTTGTGATGTGCTGGGGTATGTGAACCGTAATGAAGCACTAGGATTTTAAGAAAAGTTATTTATTATGTGGGAAAAAAGTTCTAATTGTGTGCCATCCAGGCAGGATGATGTCAATTCAGCAACAACTTGACGTCTGTTTCAATAAATCATTTGAGGTCAAGCTTAAACACATGTACACAGACACCGACTGCCTTTCGAAAAGTGACACACAACTGAGAGGAAGAGGTCATGTAAAAATGCACAAGTGTGCCAATGGAATGATGATAGATGGAAGTGGGTTCCAAATCAGAATGCGTAACAGGCATTTAAAACTGTTCGATATCTAATGCACTAATTTATACGAGGGATGGCGCTCTTTACTATGAAGGAACTGAATGACAAGGACTCAAGTCTCAAGTGATAGTGATTCAGAATTACCGTACCGGTATCCAATTGCTATTATAAACATTTCGTAAAATCTGTATTACAAGTCTAATAAAATTGTTTTATATTTCCGCATTTAGTTTCAAAGTTATTTCCATTCTTATTTAGTAAGTGTTTAGTGTTGCTACAATAGCCATACATTTGAAGTCTTATCTAAAAGCTACAACGTAAAGCTGACTGGCAAGTCTATGTTGTATCAATATGCTTGACACTACAACCACTGCCTTCTTGCTACAACTTATGTGTTTTTCTATTAGGGGCAAGGGACTGTTCTTATGAATCATGATTCCTAAACTCCACACTCTCTTCACTATAAGAATAATACAAATGTAAAACCACGCCATGTAAGCTTACATGTTAGCTGTCATCACATTTAAATTCCGTCTGCCTAACAAACCCGAAAGACAACAGCAAGCACGGGAGAATATATGTATTACATTACTGTTTAAATTTGTATTATTCTTATGCTAAACGGGAATAGTTAGAAATGAAGCACAGCAAATGTATTCTAGTACTGATTTTTAAATCTTCTATGAATAAAAAATTCTGCGCAGACAAGTTACGTGATATTAAATCTTTGAAAGAATAAATAAATCTACAAAATACCCTTGCTTAACTCTCCAGAATGTGCAATCCGTGCATTAAGTACTTTTCAGAGTTCTGAAAAGTCTTTGTGGCAATAACAAGTACACAAACATCGAATAAAGGCGGATTTCTCTGTGTATGAATGTCCTGTTTGTTACTCATGGAATACCTGATGTCACTAAAATTATTTAACATTTACAACCCTATTTTTTAAGAATCTTTTTTTTTTCCAATTTTCAAAATATCTACTAATTTTTTCCAGTTTTATTTCTGACTCTTCCCCTTTGAAAAAAGGTAAAATACTTAATCCTTTCATGTCTAGGACTTATTTATGCAATTATTTTTTATTTCATCAAAATGAAACAGTTTGTAATAGGGTGATGAAAGTTTCTTATTATCTTTTAGAACATCTAAACAGCATATATCTCAAAATGTTTTATAGACATTTCTTTAAGGGGAGGGGCGTATTAAAAAATCCTTAACATTTAACACAAAAATCTAAATGGAATTTTAATTCTTAAATTTTACTCTAATATTGTCACTTGGGCTCCATACCAGAAGGCTTTGTCTTCATCACTGGCTGTGATACAGTAGTAATGCCTTTTAAATACATGTACACGAGTTGACAGATTATTTGGGTTTGAGATTCGGATGATTCGATTTGGGTGCCAAAATCTGAATTTGGTATGTTTTACTTAAGATTCAGTATTACGATTTGATTCAGTAAAATTGAAGTTCGACCCACCTTTATTTATTAGCAATCAATATAATTAAATACCAATCAATGCCATTTGGTTTCATGGTTTCAATTTCTGATTCATTCACAACTTATATAATTAGTATTGTTACAAAAAGAACAATGCAAATCAGTAAGCTTTCACGGCTTGATATTGTCCAAACCATATGGGTAGATGTAATAAAACTCATTTCTTTCTGTAATAATATAGTAAGGACAGTTTACAACTCACCACAATGGATGTATGGCTGTTTTGTGTGCCTGTGTTATTGAGTGTTCTATTTTCTGAAGAAGGCCATGGCCGATAGCTGAAAGTGTTGTATGTACGTGTCTTTTTTATGTGCCTGTCGCAGCTCGTCGCCACATCTTTCTGGTGAGTTGTAAACTGTCCTTACTATATTATTAATTCCAACCTACACTTTTCATTTCTTTCTGTGATGTTTACATTTTGCTTGGCACGCCTTATATGGGCCAGGACTGTACAGTTTACATTTGTCTGAACGAACACAACATGGACCAAGTCTGTGATAATCACATTTGTTCTGAGTATGGAACAATGTGTTTTGACTTGAATGTAAGTTAAGGGGTTATAAAAAAACATCTATTAACAATGTGGTGCATCATGCCATTATAGCTGCAATGTTTAAATCATAAATCAACTTACCTTATATGAATATGTTAATTGCCTTGACAAAATCAATTACTACAGCATAATAGTAAAATAAAACTTCATAGCAAATTTATACTTCTGTGCAGAATTTGGTAAATGGAAGAACAAACTTACAGCAATTAACTTTTTCAAATTAGCTATGTACAGTTCTACCACCAATTATGTACAGTTCTTTTGAAGTAAAAAAAAATAGTTAATGAAACTGATACCTGTAACCTACATTTAAATATTAAAGCCCATATATACAGCAACATTATTTACAACAGTGAAGTGTTCATGCATTATTTTAATTTGTGTCAGACAAATCCACTACTTTTTAAAGCTCCAGAGAGTACAAATATCATTTTCAAAAGATTGCGAAACATTTAATAGAAATTATTGAGTAAATAACTATTGAACTGCAGTAAACTTAGCCCAATAGAATCAACTATAATCACATATTTTCAATTCTGTTTCCTTTCAAGAATAAAAATTGTTGTTACTTTAAATTAATGCCAATGTTGAATACAAATGACCACAGATACAAAGATTAAATAAGATTACCTGCATCCTATATCCCAGACTGATACCCTCACCCACCAAGTACTACAGCAGCATTCACAACGTCACCTCAAAAAACTCTCAAACCTATTCACCTCTTACTCCCGCCTTGGTCTATCATCATCCACTCCCCTAACAAGAACCTCCAAAAATACATCACAACCACTCATAGCCTACAAACCATGCATAGCTGACAAATCCTGCTTAGCAGACCTACTACATTTAACACACCCTCAGAAACTTCCCCACATCACCAGAAAAAATCCACAACCTAAACAGACCAGACACACAGTCGTGAACATTTCCTCCAAAAGCATTAGTCCTATAGAAGTGTCAGTCCTTTCCAAAGGCCTTACCTTTTGCCCCACTCCCAAATTCAACCATGCTGGACTTGTTAAGCATCTTCTCTCCTTCTCCCACTCCTTACAATGGAATCATCATTTTGCTACCAACCCCACTGTTCAAATGCATTGCAATATCAATATTGAACCCTGACTGACACAGTTCATTCCCCCATCCAGTCTTGATCCACCCCCACTTCCTCCAAATCATCCCCTTTTAACCTTTCAGAATTTCCTAACTTCCAACCTGGTCTCACCGCCATTTCCCAAATCCCTCAAGGTGGATACCAACCTCACCCTCGCATAAAGAAGTGCCATCCACCACCTACAAACTGACCCTGACCTTATGATCCCTCCTACAGGCAAAGACTCTACCACTGCGGTTTTAGATCACAAGAACTATGTGGCAGAGGGTCTCCGCCGACTGTCAGATTCTTCCACATACATACGCAGCCACAATGATCCCATCCCAATAATCCAACAGGATCTCCAGTCGCTCCTCAAATCCTTAGACCCATCCCAGGACCTCCCCCCAGAGTATCTCTCCCCTCACCCCTCCTACACCTCGCACCCCCACCTTCTACATGCTCCCCAAAGTCCATCATCTGTGGCAGACAAAGGCTTAACAGCAAAAAGCTTCAATTTTGTTTATTCTGTTATGTGTGTCTTTCTGCGGCTCTTCAGACGTCTGTGTGGTGAGTAGCAACCTATCCTTTCCAAAATATTGTTGAATCCATTAAGGTATTTCCATTGTTTATCATTGCAATGATGAAAATTCATGAATTAAATTTTGAATTGCTACATCATGCATCCTTTTCACCAAATTTAGCCACTTTTGATTATTTTGTGTTCCCAAACTTGAAAAAATGGCACCACAGTTGAAGATTTTGAAAGAATGAAGATGTGATTTCGGCAGTTATGGCTGATGTGAGGAATTAAGACAGTTCTCATTATAAAAATGGTATTTAACTTACTGAGCATCAATGGGAAAAGTGTATAGAGGTGAAAAAAATTATCTTGAAAAATATATACATTTTTCCCTTTTTTTCTGTTTTCTTTGTTGGGACGGGTACATGTGTTCTGTTAACTAGAACTCTTAAATCCAATCACACAGTTGATCCAATATTCCATATTTTGTTTATTAGGTGACTGTGAGGAACCATATCTGATGCACTGCAGCAACTGATGAGACACACAGCATCCCCTGAAAACATGTCTACAGTGCTGCTTTCTAGGCCTCGTGGACAAACAGTGTGATCTGGATTTCAGACGATTGTCGCTTTTGGAAATCGTGTCGATACCTATAAGAGATTTTCAGTCTCCGAAAATACCGCAATACTTTATTTTAAAATATCTTCCGAAAATCTGCATCATATTAATGTCAATAGTTTTGTATATTTGTTCCTGGACCCATATTGAAATTGGGAATGACCTGTGCTTTTTTTCAATCATCAGGAATGTTTTACTCTTCTAGAGACCCGTGGCACACAACTGCTGGGAGGAGGGCAATTCCTAAGCTTCTCTGTGTAAAATCAAACATATCCCATCGGGTCCGGTGGCCTTTCATTTGTTGAACAATTAAAATTTTTGTTCTATCCCCGACACCCCCTCCCCCCATAAATTATTTTGAAATTACTATTTTGTTCTCTGTGCAACAGCTTTGGAAAAAGACTTTTGGTATTTGGCCTTTTAAGTGTCATCCTCTTCATAAGATATTTGTCCAATTCAGTACATAGAACTCAGATTTCAACACATCACGCATGGCCCTCTTTGTTCTAATTTTGGCACTGCACGATTTTTGCTTGTCTCCAAGGTTCTGGCTACATTTTCCATCACTTCTGTAGCAGTTTTATAACTATGTTGTAGAACCATAGTGGATCTTTCCCATCTCTCGTAAGTTTTTTCAACACCTACTTGTCTAAAGCATACTGCATGATGCTCTCGAACTTTGTCCACTAATGCTCAATACAGTCAGTGCTGGAGAGAAAACTTTGGTCTTTCCCTCTTGAATACTCTGCAACCTATAGCTTTTCACTTTTGCTGAACAGAAACATCTTTTAATAATGTAAAGTCCAAGTTGGAATTAACAAATAGTAATGAGGACAGTTTACAATTCACCGCAAATATGTGGCGATGAGCTGCAGCAGGCACATAAAAAAGACACAGACGTACAACACTTCAGCTATCGGCCACAGCCTTCTTCAGAAAATAGAACATTCACGCAATCACATAGGCACACAACACAGTCACACAATTGTCAGCTACGGCTGCTGCACTTTGAATGACAGGATTCGAAGTGCAGCAGCCACAAGTGACGGTTGTGTGAATGTGTTGTGTGCCTGTGTGATTACGTGAATGTTCTATTTTCTGAAGAAGGCCTTGGCAGATAGCGGGAAGTGTCATGTCTTTTTTATGTGCCTGTCGCTACGTCTTTGTGGTGAGTTGTGAACTGTCCTTATTCTGACCTTTATTGGTATTCTAAAGACAGTTATATTAGTGATGCTGTAATGGTACTACAATAACATATTCTCTGTTCTGCAATAACTGAAGCTCAGGTTGTTTTTGTCGTCATCAATGTACAGTGCAATATCCGCAAGTGTTTTCTATCTGACTGCTGAAGGATACTTTTCGATACTTCTACACAACACACAATTTATTTAGGGTTATCATTAATGATAGCTTCAGTTTTACAGCTTTACATAAAAATTGAACGTACAACCTATGTATGTACGAGGGGGAAAAACAGGATAAAAGTGTATGGGCAGAATATTGGTTGCTCCTCTTTCAGGATGTAATGTGACAACAATCCTGAACTTCAGTATTTAACAGACACACAATATCCAATGCCATTCCCCCAGTCCCATTTTCTCCCTTCAATTATGTATACCTTTATTTATTAAACATATCTTATCGACATACTGGCTGAGTCATCACTTTAGACACAGCGCACGTGGAGCCATTCCATAACTGTTGATTGATTCAGCACATTCCTAGTTTTAAAATGATATCACGAAATATCAGTTTAAACCATCTTTCAACAATACAATTCTTGTTTTAATGCTACAATAACACCAAATTTTATAAGAACAAGTGGAAGACCAGAATGTTTTCTGCTCTAACCTACATTATACAAATATAAACTGGAAGTGAAACATAAAATCTGATTTTGGTGTATTTACTGTATAGTTGTATACAAGGCACATTTTGAAAGACCTGAAAGGGTCCTTTAACATACCATTCAAGTTTAAGCAAGTTCCAATTGAATAGATAGTGGTCTACAAGAAAAGAATTACATGACTATGTCATTTCCCATCTAAAGTCAACAGTTGAGGGTGTTACCACATGAATTTTGTTACAGCAAGCTTATCATCAAACCAAACACAATGAAATTTAATACATGCAAATAAAGAGGGGTGCAAAAGATATGGAAAAACAAACATATCACAATGTCTGAAACAGCTTCCTGACATCTCAGAATGAATAAATACAAGTTGTAAATACTTTTCAAGGGAATCTTACACTAATCTTCCTGCAAAATAGTGGAGAGTTCTGATAATAATGATGAAGGTGGATGGCAGTTATGCAACCTTGTTTTCAAATTATATCACAATTTTGAGATCAGATGATTTGACACCCAGATGTGATGTGAAAATTTACCTCTCCTGCTCACAAAACAAATCCTCCATTATGTGAGCTGACTGAACAGATGCCTTGTCTTAGAACATAGCATCACTATAAACGGAGCATACCTGATCACTCAAAATTATCAAACAATTCTAAGCAGCATTGTGACCTTGCAATGTAATCGTGAGTCCCTTGCAAAACAACAATATGGTCACATTTCATTCTTTGGATGAAAAACTCGGCCAAAAGTTGGAAACAGTGTGGAAGAAGACTCATCTAACCGAAGACACTACTATTGCTCCATAGTGCCAATGTTATGGCCTTGGCCCCACAGTGGTGCTCCTTCGTGTTATTTTGGTGTCGAGAAGGATAGTGAGTGAGACATTGAGTTCTGCAATAACTCTTGCAGCTGATATCCTCTAATTATTCATCACAGTTGTGTTCAATGACTGCCTCAATCACTCAACACACTTTCTTTCATGTTATGACTTAGAGGATAATGGGTGACGTTTTTCCATTTTTTATGTTGTTGTTGTTGTTGTTGTCAGTCCGGAGACAGGTTTGATGCAGCTCTCCACAATACCCTATCCTGAGCAAGCCTCTTCATCTTCAGATAAAAACGGCAACCTACATCTGTCTGAATCTGCTTACTGTATCCATCTCTTGGTCTTCCTCTGCGGTTTTTACCCCACACACTTCCCTCCAATGCTACATTCACAATTCCTTGATGTCTAAGAATGTACCCTACCAATCTATCCCTTCTTTTAGTCAAGGTATGCCAAAAATTTCTTTTCTCCCCAATTCTGTTCAGTACCACCTCATTAGTTATGCGATCCGCCCACCTAATCTTCAGCATTCTTCGATAGCATCACATTTCAAAAGCTTCAATCCTCTTCCTGTCCGCACTGTTTACCGTCCATGTTTCACTCCCATACAAGGCAACACTCCATACAAATGCCTTCAGAAAGGACTTCCTTAGGCTTAAATCAATATTCAATGTTAACAAATTTCTCTTTTTCAAGAACACTTTTCTACCCATTGCCATTCTGCATTTTATATCCTCTGTACTGTGACCATCATTTGTTATTTTACTGCCCATGTAACAACACTAATCTACCTTCTTTATTGCTTTGTTACCTAATCTAGTTCCTTCAGCATCGCCTGATTTTCTTAGACAGCACTCCATTACCCTAGTTTTCCTCTTGTTAATGTTCATCTTATATGCACCTTTCAGCACACTGTCCATTCCGGTCAATTGCTCTTCCAGGTCCTTTGCTGTATCTGACAGAATTACTATGTCGTCGGCAAAACACAACGTTTTTAATTCTTCACCCTGAACTTTAATTCCTTCTCCAAATTTCTCCTTGCTTTCCTTTATAGCTTGGTCAATGTACAAATTGAATAACATTGGAGAAAGGCTACAACCCTGTCTTACTCCCTTTCCAACCACTGAATCACTTTCATGCCCTTCAACTCTGAAAACTGCTGTCTGGTTTTTGTACAAGTTGAAAATAACCTTACGTTCCCTATATTTTACTCCTGCTTGCTTCAGAACTTGAAAGAGTTTATTCCAATCAACATTGTCAAAAGCCTTCTCCAAATCTACAAAAGCTAGAAATGTAGGTTTGCCATTTCTTAACCTATCTTCTAGGATAAGCCGTAAAATGAGTATTGCCTCCCGAGTTCCTACTTTTCTCCTGAACCCAAACTGATCATCCCCGAGGTCGGCTTTACCAGCTTTTCCATCGTTCTGTAAATAATTCGTGTTAATATTTTGCAACCATGACTTATTAAATTGGTGGTTCTGTAGTTTTCACACCTGACTGCACCTGCTTTCTTTGGAATGGGGATTATAACATTTTTCTTAAAGTCTGAGGGTACTTCACCTGTCTCATACATCTTACACACCAGGTGAAACAATTTTGTCATGGCTGGTTCTCCCAGAGACTTCAGTAGCTCTGAGGGAATATCATCTACTCCAGGGGCCTTGTTTCGACTTAGGTCTTTCAGTGCTCTGTCAAATTCATGTACACAGTTTATATCTTTGATCGTACGCCTCAAACACCAAACACTGACCAACCTCTGTTCTATAAGCAACTCCCTCCCCCCCTCCCCCCCCCCTCCCACCCACATGCCTCAACAATTTTTTCTGCATTCAAATTTGCGTACCTGCAACATAATGCACTCACAACTATGCAGAATATTACCCTGGCCGAGACTAACATTCAACATATTGAAGACACGTTTGGGTGTTACTCCTGGTCACAGACAACAATGCAGCATGCAGGCTAGGACAGCAACTGCATGTATGTTCAAGCACACATTTCTTATATTTAAATTTATCCAGTTTCTGCACTTATCATTATCATCCATTCTTAAATGGAAACTAGGCCTACAGTTTCTATTTAAAAAACTACAAATTGTGTGCTAATACGGGTGTATCATATAGTAATTTACTAATACAAGCTAATACTCTAATAAAAACTGTGTAACGTGAACCCATGGGTAATAGTGGGTTCTGTTTAGTGCTGTATAAAAACAATACCCAGAAAAAAAATTACCAATCACTTACTCCACCACCAAAAGGTAAGGCATAAAACAGCAGGCTTGTATTACCATACCTTGAAGCACAAGAATGTGGCAGGCATGCAGAAACTGGAGTGCCACCTTACCTCCGCGTTTGGATTCGGATTGCTTGAACTGCCGTCGTCTACAACTGCTCTATTATTACAAGTAAGAGAGTGCGGATCACATTCCGCACTGGCCCGAAGCACTGGGCTGCTTGTAACACCACCTGCAGACACAGTCAAAATAATAGCTCTAATATTTCTACAAACAGACAAGTAAAACTGTATAATAAATCAGTCTACATGTAAAATAAAGGAATATGCTGCTTAACCTGTAACCAAAACAGCTTGAGATATAGATTGCGACATTACTACAAAGAATAATAAGCTACAGCAATAAAGGCTGGCACACTATAAATGATTGTAAAATTTTGTTTCTCATGTAATTTCATAAATAACATTGATGAATTTGTCTGCTTATATTGTAAGTTGGTGATCCAATATTACAATAGGTTCCAAAAAGGATAAAGCCAGGATCGCCTGTGTACACTTATTTCAATGGTCTGAGCCGTTATCTTCTAGTCTATAAATGTTTTACACAGACGTCATCTTGTGATGTCAACTGTTGTAGTATAAAATAATTTAAAGTGCATAGATGCCCTATGTTATTGTAGTAAAAGTTAACATGTCAGTGTAAGTTACAGTAAGATACTCCTATCCTACTGTCACTTATACTGACATGTAAACTTTTACTACAAGAACATAGTGCATCTATGCACTTTAAATTATTTTATACTACAACAATTGACATCACAAGATGACAGCTGTGTAAAAAATTTTTAGACTAGGAGATGAAGGCATAGACCATCGAAATTGGTCATCGAAATAAAAGTGTATATAAGCGATCGCGGCTTTATCCTTTTTGGAACCTATCAAAATTGGTGAAAGTAAAGGTTCAAATTTGTCTAATGTGATAAACAGCAAAAGGATTTTGCTACTATGATTGTGGTGCAGACTCATTCCGCTGCTAAGAGAAATACTCATGATTTTGTTTTCACATTACAGTAATGAAATATTCGACAGAATATCGCACCTGACTAATCTGAGGTTACAGGCAATCATGCATATAAAGACATAAACCAAATGTTTAAATGAAGTGTAATAAGACGTCTAGTGAGATTAATGTGTGGTACAATTTTCTCATAAAAATAACATAGTGATTGAACTATACCTTTTACTACACGCCACCAACACTTTAGAAAAATTTAAAGTTCTTAAGAAACATCACAAAAATGGCTTACAGTACTATTATAAGGAACATATAAAAGTAGTATCCCAATAACTGTATGTAATTCAGAATTGATCTTTAGATGTCAAGAGATGTGGACCCATAGGAATAAAAGGGTGGCCCGGGGAGAACTGTGATGTCAATAGAGAACCATTAACAACAGAATTAGTAAGTAAGAAGGGCACAGTATCTACAAATCCATAAGTGATATTTTAACCCTTCTAAACCTAACCCAGTCAAGTGTCACTGATCTCATTGTGAGATGGAGAAACGACCACAGTTAAACCTATAACAGACAAATACCGTATATACACTACTGTAAATGAAAATTACAACACCTTCTTAAAGAGTTTTCCAATCCACTCGAGATTTACTGTCGAAAGAGTGCATATGGAATACATTAAAGATTACATTTACAGAATAATAGCTCGTGGTACCACTTTTAGATCCATGTAGAAGCACCCATACTAGTGTGCAGTGTAGCCTCCACCGGCAGCAACACAGGTGCTGATTCTGACACGCAGTCCACCACACAGACAGCGAATACTGTCTCGGGATACACTATTCCACACGCGCTCGACCCACCAACGTACATCCACAAGAGTCGCGGGTAGACGAGTGGCGTACACAGTCGTAATCCCTAGAATCCCAAGACCGCGCCGCCCGGGGATGTCGCCACACGTAAAATGTACCATGTCAAGTTTCTGCAGAAGTGTAAGGATGAGCATTATCACGTCGGAACGACAAGTCACCTTCCAATTTTGAGAATGGCAAAAGACAGTTAGCGTTCTATACATTAAAGGTGAAGGACAGTCTCAGCTTATCACACCCCAGACCACGAAGCCCGGGGCGGGGCCAGTGTTTCTCACAAAAAAACGTGGCTCGCACATGGCTAGAATTTTATTTCACCACTGGAGACCGACACCCGCAATTACATTTTCCAAGTGATCCTCCGAGGGCAGCAGCCGAGTTGCGCACGTGGCTGTTGTGGCGTGAGTGCGGGAGACTAGAGGTGTGCATGCCACTGCTCGCGGCCAGTCGGCAGCAGTTCGTGTGGCACTTCTAGACTCTCAAACCCACTTATTTGAGCTGCAGTAGCTGTACCAACTGCCACTGCCATCCTTAAGGTACAGCAATCTCAAGGGACATCAGTGTCGCGTGGACGTCCGAAACCTCGTTTACGGGTGTGACGGTGTTCGAACAATGACGGAGATGAGCACTGTCATACGACTGACGCGGCGTGTCCGACTCGTGTGGTGATTCTCTCGAATGACCGGCCTACCACACTGAGGGCCACAATTTGACCCCTTTAGAAAATGCACAGTCGGCTTTAGGAAGCACGGGTGCATCTCTGTGGCACGGTGTCCGTTCACTCTATGTGTCAATATCGCACTGAAAATGCCTTTACAGACGTATGAACTATTGGCTGCAGGATAGAAACTTCTTGTAACAAAAACAAATTAGGTCATCTTTAAGACTGATAACTTTGGCATTTTAAGCTTTTCCACAGCAGGGCAAAATAATATTTTATTTTATTTTAGCACATATTGATGGTTTCCCCTCTGTTGTCACTGAAAATAGCTTTTTCTAAGAGTGATCTACTCCTTCAGATGCCACTTGCACTGCTTCTACAATATCCTATCCTGAATCATTGCTGTTCGTCAAGATCTCTTCCGGACTATCTGTTGTGACAAGTAGATCATCATCCACACCAGAAATAAATAAATGCTTAACTGAACCGTGTTACCGATATATGTCGACTTGTTGGGTGTGACGAAGTACTTCATCAGATGGTACTCGATTGAGGCTCTCGATCCTTCATGCAAATTCTGTAGCTATGTCATTCGTTTGCCGAGATAGTCGTACTGGAAAGTGGTAATATGGTATGTTCAGAAGCTGATGTGTGATTCATTCTTTCTACTTAGCCACACCATACATCTGCGAAAATAACCTTCATTAATGTTCCTTCCACAAACACTTGTTAACACAGGGGAACGGTAGAACCCTTCATATTCTTTGCCAGAAATTATAGAAAAATGACAATGTTCAAAATAAAACGTGTAAAAAAAGAGTTTGTGGACTTCTGGTAGTTCTATTTCCTTGATTAATCTTGATTGGCTGTTGTGGGGTGGGGACCGACGTCCCCTGTGATGGTTTATCTGTTGCTCCCAACGTGAATAGTGTGGGAGCAACCGAAGGGGTTGGGCCCCCAACTGTCAAGGGGGCAGGTGGAGTGGATCAGGCCTGGGGGCCCGCTGGCATTGATGGTACACTCTGTGGTTTAGCAACTGTGGGGATCGACGATGAAGCTACTGTTGAGTATGGGGTCGTCATGGTCACTGGGTGGAGTTTTGCATACTTGCGCCTGGCCTCTGCATATGTCAGCCGGTCCAGTGTCTTGTACTCCATGATCTTATGCTCCTTGTGGAGTACAGAGCAGTTGGGAGAACGAGGAGGATGCTGCTGATTACAATTGACGCAAACTGGAGGCGGGGTACAAGGGGCGTCCGGGTGGGATGCACGCCCGCACTCCCGACATGTTGAGTTGGCATCACATCGGGAGGACATGTGCCCAAACCTCCAGCACTTGAAGCAGCGCATAGGGGGAGGAACGTAGGGCTTGACGTCGACCCGGTAAACCATCACCTTGACTTTCTCAGGCAATGAATCACCCTCGAAAGCCACGATGAAGGCACCGGTGACAACCCTCTTGTCCCTCGTACCCCTATAGATACGGTGGATGAAGTGCACATCACGCCGCTCCAAGTTAGCTCTCAATTCGTCATCTAATTGCAGCAGCAGATCCCTGTGGAAAATGATACCCTGGACCATGTTTAAGGTCTTATGTGCCGTAATAGAAACGGAAACATCACCCAGCTTGTCGCAGGCTAGCAAATCCCGTGACTGCGCTGGGGATGACATCTTTATCAGAACCGACCCAGAGCTCATCTTTGACAGACCCTCCCCCTCTCCATATTTATCCTCTAAATTTTCGACGAAGAACATCGGTTTCGTAGTCATAAAAGATTCCCCATCATTTCGAGTGCAGACCAGATATTTCGGGGCATAAGCCTCACCCTGAATTTTTGCCCGACATTCCTCCCATGGTGTGGACAAGGAAGGAAACGTTTGGGGATCATAGCTTGCAGCGTTGTAATCGCCTAGACCACGCTTAGAGACGGCGGTTGTACGTCCACCAACATTTCGTGTTCGTTTCATGGTGTTCCCACGAGCAGCTAGGGAAATAAGCGTCCACCCAGACAGAGCCTCGCTTGCCTGGGTAAGCCTTATACAACTGAGGTGCGGCAGGTTCCTCAGAGGTTGCTCGCTAGCGGCTGTTCAACCTCAACAGTCATGCATCTCCTCGGCATGTAGCACACCTTGAGATTGAGGGTTTTTTTATAGAGGTTTGTGCTGTCCTCGCGACCCGGGCAATTAAGCCAAGATCCCCGGGCTCTGAAACGTACAACGTTCCACCGTCGCGCCGAATGATGGTCGTTGAGGCACGCACAGAGCTTACAGTGTAGCGGACTGTTGGCGCAACACAGCCCACAGCTCAGGACCCCGGGTTCGCCAAGCCCGTACTCAGCAAATTAATGCTGAGCCCCTGAGGGGTAGGTGAGAGTACCTGGTGACATCTCCTATGGTAAGAAGAGTGATTACGCAGGTATACCAACCTGTGATGAATACGTGGCACAGAGAAGAGAGCGTGGATTCCTTGGCTTAATAAGTGGCTAATAAGTGGCTAAAAAGTCAGAGAAAGACAGAAGACTGTGCTACTTCAGTTACTGATATTGTTGTATTGTGAGAGAGAGACTATGAGAGACTGAAACGGTACTTATTTTGTAATGTGTGTCTCTATACAATTTTAAGTCATTGATTAGGGGAGTGTATTCTGCAGTACAATAAATTAGTACTGTCATTTGTTAATTACTCATGACTTTTATTCATTAGAAGAAGATTAGTACAATATTGAAAAAACATTTTGTGCTACTCTCTCATCCTGAACAACTTTTGATACGAGTGTCTTATGCCTTTAATATCAAGAAAAAAAGCTGCTAGGTTGAGGAACAGACTAGCTGGGCCTCATTCTCCTAGGAGCAAACTCAATAAGATATACCAAGCAAGATATAAGGACGTAAGTAATATATATTTTGTAGTGTCCTCAAAAGAAGAGATACATGGTCGCAACACTACAGTGCCACATTTTTCGGCGTTGTTGCAGTCTGAGGACATCCAGTAGGTTTTCTTTTCAGTGCTGAACCTTTATTTCTCAAGTTTGAAACATACATTTGAATAGTTTTCCTATCAGGGACACAATCATGTCGGCCAAGTTCAAAACATCTCCAAAATGCTCGCTGAGTACTAATCAAAGGACCACCATTACAAATAAATTCCTCCACAACAAACGTGCGATGTTCTCAAGCCTTGCCATGGCGCACACTGAAAATGGCAACAACAATACTTTCAAACAAAACACATTCCACGGCAATATCCTCACAACAAATCGCACATTGGCTACATCATATGTAGGAGGGTTTTTTTTTTTTTTTTTTTTTTTTTTTTTTTTTTTTTTTTTTTTTTTTTTTTTTTTGCCGGATCATAAGTATGTGAATGTTTGGAAATGTCAAAACTTTGCTGACATACATAATTTATTTTACATAAGCAGGGAATAGAACATTACCTCAAAAATATTTATGTTTGACGAAAGAAAATAGAAATATTTTCTAATTAAAGAAAATATTGTGTGTATTGAACCAGCCGCCTCGATCTTAATTTCTTCTTCCTCCCAAAAAATTTCAGCATTAAATAATCACTTTTTATATTGAAACAGAGTAACAGGCACTGTGTGTGTGTGTGTGTGTGTGTGTGTGTGTGTGTGTGTGTGTGTGTGTGAAGATAGTGATAATGAAGAGTGAGAGAAAGGTATTGACAACAGGCACAGTATGAAAGATAGACAGGAGAAGCAGCCAATGGGAATAAAGAAGAAAGTGAGAGAGAATGCGCAAAAAGATTTAGAACATCCTCTGTTAAAAGGGCCCATTCATTGTCACAAAATGCCACAATGGAATATTTGACGCAGTTGGTTTCCACTCTTCTGTTGGAACCTCTTAAAAAGGAACATTCCTATCTTATTTATGCTCTGACAAGAGCTTTTCTGGCTTGTAAACTACATACTCACATAGATATTAATACATATCAGCATATTATGCAAAAATAGTAGAAACCACTGTAAACTGTGAAGCTGAGATTTAGACGCAACTTTTATACATATCCCTCAATTATCAGAAAATTCGACACACTATTTTCCTCTTATTAAAAACCTGGCACATCGATATTGTTGATGCTTTTATGAATGCTGGATGAAAAAGTGTCTTCACTATTCCCAAAGACATTACTGTTATCATAATATGATTTTCTGATATGGGTAGTACTTACAAAAGGTCCAATTTCAGATAAGGCTACAGGTATATATGGTAATGTCAAAATTTTACACTATTTGCAATTAAAATAGGGATCACAATCTCTTCATCATCTAGAACAATCACACAATTGTTAATTATTTTAGTTACAATGCAAGGAAATACTGTCACAATAACACGTAAAATAAGTTGAACTGACCTGAACCCAGTGGTGGTGGGCGGGGCTGTACAGACCGCTGGATTGCAACAAACGTTTGTCCGTCTCTGTTAGAGCGTTGTGAGGAAATTGAAAGTCTCTCTTCCTCTCCATACAGTGAACCCATTTCAGGGAGCTCATAAGCGTACAGACAACCACCGACCAGAGTTTTAATCTTTTGATCGTCTGGTGGTACAGTCTGTTCAAATGAATCAGATTTAAGTTATGCCATTTAACTCACAAATAAATTTCAAAGTGATTCATAAGATGTATGTGTACCTTTATTTGTGCAGCAGTTACTTCTGCCAGTCTTAGCAAATGAGCCGGTATGGCACACAATGGTGACAATGCTGCTTTTATGCTGCTGTACTTTTCATCCATGTTCAATCTTAGGCCATATTTTACAGGGACAGATCCATCCAATCGCATTACTGCAATAATAATAACAATATAAATTAAGCATCATTATCATGAAGCACACTAAATACAGTATATATAAAGACGAAAAATTCCTAGCAGGAAAAATTATATAAAAAAAAAATAAACGAATATTACTCACCAGGCGAATGAGCTCAGGTGTGACAGCATCACAAATAAATAAATAAATAAATAAATACACACAGACACACAAACGCAAGCTATCGCAACCCAGTTGCTTCTTCAGGCAGAAGGGAAGGAGAGGGAAAAGGAAATGATGAGGGTTTTAAGGAAGGGGGTGGAGCCATTCCAATCCCGGGAGAGGAAAGACTTACCTTGGGGGAAGAAAAGGAAGGTGAACAAATACACACACACACACACACACACACACACACACACACACACACACACACACACACCCATACATTCACACAGACGCAAACATACCTAGGCAGACATACTATAGAAATATAATATCTATAGTATGTCTGCCTAGGTGTGTTTGCATCTGTGTGAATGTATGGGTGTGTGTGTGTGTGTGTGTGTGTGGTGTGTGTGTGTGTGTGTGTGTGTGTGTGTGTGTGTGTGTATTTGTTCACCTTCCTTTTCTTCCCCCTAGGTAAGTCTTTCCTCTCCCGGGATTGGAATGGCTCCACCCCCTTCCTTAAAACCCTCATCATTTCCTTTTCCCTCTCCTTCCCTTCTGCCTGGAGAAGCAACTGGGTTGCGATAGCTTGTGTTTGTGTGTCTGTGTGTATTTATTTATTTGTGATGCTGTCACACCTGTGCTCCTTCGCCTGGTGAGTAATCTTCGTATATATATATATATCTCTCTCCACCATTTTTATGGAGTGGTCATACTTCGAACTCACTCGATACAACCAGTCACGAATTCCTCTCGTAATAACTTCATTCTATCAGAATAGCACAAGCATCCTCTATTATTTCCTGAACATGTTTCAGACTCTGACTTCCCCTACTTTTTTAAATTTTCTATAACTGCCTTTTGTACATCATAGGTTACTCCCCGTGTCTTGTCCTGTACCGTCTTCTTACCATACTTTCCCCATATGTTCATTTGTACACCCCAGAAAATTTCAACAGTCCATGTAATTAGCAACATTTTTCTGCAACACCAACAATATAATACTGACAGTTTCTCATATTGTTGAATCACAACCTGGAGTTTCTATTATTAGATTCTTCCTGCACCACCACATCTCAAAAGTCTTCAAAATTCTCTTCTGTTTCTGTTTTCCCACTGCCCATCATTTACACAGATTGTCCCAGTTCTATTAGGACTGTGGATATAAAAAAAGAAAAGTAACTCATTATCAATTCACAAACACTCACAAGTTGCTGTATCGCACCCACGGATGCAACTCGCTCGGCAACACATGCGGGGGAAGCAGCTGCGGTGAAGAGCTGCAGCCGCAGCGAGTGGTTCACTGTGACGACAACAGACGTCCATAGGTGCACCGCAGCAGTGTGCGAGCTCAAGCTTCGTACACGAGGAACCCGTTCCTACAGCAGCGGTATCAAGGTGACCACCAATCGATATCGTACATCTCACGCCAATCAAAGACACCCATGTTCCTATGCGCCAAACGAAATACCCCGCACACTGGCAGGAGAAGAGTCTTCGACCGCTGCGCCCAAAGTGGAGTCTCTACCACAAAGAAGAACCGGAATGTCGCAGAAGCTGCCGTGCTGTCTCGCTGCCATGCCGCACCCGCCAATGTCTGGACTCCTCACTGACACGGGTCCTTTCTCTGGTACCGAGTAGAAGACGGAGCCATGTCGGGAACCGAAGTGCCTGGCTTAAGTATCAAACCAATTATTATTCTGAAGAAGGAAGCCTTAGAAGAATGCCTTTAATTCCCAGTATCATTCCAAGGATTAACCAGATAAAGACTTTTAAATCCTTGGCTAATCCAGAAGAATAATTCTGGAAGAAGATTTTATTTCATTCAACTCAAGTTCAAGAGTAAAAATTGAAGATTTACTTTCAGTCAAATCAAGTAATACTAGTACTGTTTAGCAGAATCATACTAGAAGAACAACTTTCATTTCGGATCTAAATTGTAATCCAGTTTGTTGTGTTACATTTTAATATATACTGTTAGGGCAGTTAAGCAATAAAACCCAGTTTGTGTGTGTGTCATTGGCAAAACATAGCACAATTTGTCACCCATGTATGAACACTTATCGGATGCATCAAATCTAATTGGGCAAAGACATCAGTGGACAGTGTACTAACAGTACAGGACAGAGTTCTTTGTCTACGTACTGACAGCTATGAGGGAAACTCTCCAGCACACACCCCTCAGATTTAGTGGAAGGCCAGCGCAACGGATAGCTCATCACAAACTAGATACAAATTGAGCACAAAAACGTGAAGAAAGTAAGCGGAACTATGGCAAAAAAGAAGGAAAATAAAAACTGAACACTTCAAGCATATTACATGCCACATTAAGGAAACAGCTGCAACAACTGTCTGTTCTCTTTTTCTAGCCCTGGAAATTTTCAAACTCACTTTAGTCGAATAATAGGAGTCACACAGTAAGAACACATTACTGTCACAAGCAAATATGATGAATAGTGCGTGAAGGCAAAATGGCGCACAGACCGCTCGCCTATCAAAACCACAAATAAATGGGTGGGAGTTGTTAAATGATAAAGGATGTCAAGTACCACTGAAAATTAATCATCTCAGATAGAAACCTACAGGAAATTTGGACTCCACTGGAACAGTATGTACAATGCAAGGCAATCCCACCACAGTAAGGGGATACTACACCTATGCAAACATCTAAAACGCATGACGTCAGTCGACTACAGGGGAGAGAGGCTCCCCGACTGGCAGTTGACTGTTTGTGACTTTAGACGAGAGTCTTATTCCGCGGGCAATACGGACCTGGTAAATACAGCTCACAACTTGCATAACAATATCAATGAACATTTACTGAACTTTATGGAATCTACAAATTCCTGAAGGGATTGAATGACTGTCCAACATTTGTATGATCATATCCTACATATGTTGATAAACAGAAAGCTGCTAATCAAATGGTATTCTGGCACAGATGTTACAGCTCAATGCAGACACAAAACTGGTTACAGCGAACAGACACTTCAATGAATGGACAGACAGTTCATAATTTTGTGAAGAAGGGGGGGGGGGGAAGAAATAGGGGGGGGGGGGGGGAATTAAAATTTTTGTATTGGGGAAGGCCTGAACCGGGGTCTTTCAGCTTCACAGTTCATCACCGTAACTAAAGAACCGTGAAGCTCTCGTGTGCTTCTCTCATTTTATATGTTGTTGGGATGTTCACTGTTGCTTTTTTCTTCATAGTTCCACACACTTTCCTCCTCCATCTGTGACAAGTTTTTGAAAGGCTATCCAATATGCCATACTACCGGTAAATCTGAGGGCATGAGAATGGGGAGTTTCCCTTGTTAGAAATACTACAGACAGTCAATGGAACTTTGAAGTTTTAATGCACGATGTCTCGACTTTGGCTATAGAAGTACAATCAAACTGACAAAGTTAAGTATTTATTTATTTGTAACATATTTCACTTGTGTTACTAAATTTGTGGGGTCTCTCTGGTAAACATGCACACAAAAACGACAACCACAAAACCACTGCACTTATTGAAAATAGCCTCGCCTTCATCATTACACTAATGAAATAGTGTGTACAGTGTCACTGTAGTTCTTGTTTGTGTACTTTTAGTACTGTGATACAACTGTATTGGTGGTTGTTAACTGAGTCATAACATTGTCCTTTCAATGTCATTTTCAATTTGGGGAGCAACCAGAAGTAGGCTGGAGCCATATGGCAGGCCTACAATTATCTGCTGACTACAAACTCGCCCACAATCTGTGCTTTGTGGGTTGGAGTACTGTCATGCAGAGGAGACAAGAAATCTGCATCTTAGTATTTGATGAAATCTCAACCACAAAAATTATGGTGCACACCGAGATAATGCTCTGAGTCGGAATTAATTGTCTCCTCTTCTGGTACAAACGCCTTGGAATCAAAACTTTTAGCATTGACTTTTTCATTTCACACTGCATTCTGCCAGTACGTAGAGAACTCATATTGGAAACACCATACCTCATGATGAGATGGGCAGAGGCATGGGGTGAGTGAGTGTGTGTGTGTGTGTGTGTGTGCGCGCGTGCATGTGCGCGCGCACGTGCGCCTATGCCTGCCCTAGACAACTTGAGCTTATTTCCAGAGTTGTGATTGGTATATATTACCTTTTATTTTCAACTGCCAACAACTTCAGTGTGTGTCCGAGAAATAAATAACATAAGGCACATTTGAATACGAGCATACGTATAAAGTGCTTTCACAAAAAAATTTTATTCCATGCCAATTTATGTAATAGTAGCTGATCAGCTGTGCATATGGAGCACACATGAATAAAAGTTGGTAGTCTTTCAAGCTAATACATCCCTTTTCTCATGGCACTTTTGATCTTTCAATCTTTACCTGGCTGCAGTTACAATATGGTTGACTCTCAACTTACCTCATATTGAATACACAGTAAATGGGAGCTCCCACTAGGGGCAATTTTCAACTTCCAATGCAAAATTGAGGTTTAATCATGATGGTTTTTAGTTATATTTCATAAAATTCTTGCATTGTTATCAACTCGGGCACAATGCAATGATAAATTGCTATGGTACAAAAGGTCATGTTAATTAACGCTTCACGAAGACATGGGAAATTGGAATCATATTAGGCTAAGACTGAGCAGAAATATCTTCATTATCATTAACCGTTAAATACCTTCTTCATAAACCTAGATGATTCTGACATCCTTCCATAAGGATGGTGTTTTGTTTTCTTAAACATTTACTTTAAATTGTTTCCTTTTGGCACAAAACACTTTCTCTAACATCATACTATCATTTGAATATCTAACATTGACATGCAAATACTAACAATCACTGTTTTAGCGCATTATTCTACATTAGTCACCTTTGAAGATAGGGATTCAGAAGCAAGGTATGAGTTAACTCATGATTTTGGGTGTGTAAGTACTTACAATCAATTTTATTTTTATTATTCAGAAACATATGGATTGTGTAGAGGCTGCTCCTTGTTCATATCTGCTGCCACTCGCCGTCTAGCCGCATAGTGGCACTGTCCAACAGCTAATTACACGCTAGTACCACCTAGGCGGCCGGCATGCTAGGCAAATGCGGACGAGGCCGCTGGCTGTTGCAAATCAAAGCCAGAACAAAGCAACTGACTTGTGGTTCAATCATGTGTACTTAGGAAGTTTAATAAAGGTTTGTCAAGGTTACAACACTACTGGCAATGAGGACGGGATATACAAAAAGTTCTTTGAAAATGATAAACGACATGGCTATGACGGAACAAATATTGGCTGCTCTGATAGAACAACAGAAACTGCTTATAAACAATGAAATCGAACTGCCGAAGGGCCTCGCCGCAGCACTGCAGGCATTTGTCACTATGCCACATCACAACAACACACCAGTGCTGAACATACCGATGCTCACACCCTATGAAGAATCTGCGGAAGATGGGATAGATTATGAAAACGTCTACGCCAACATTTCATTGCCTTCAGCATTGATGATCAACAGCTCCGTAAGTGTCTCTTCTTGTCTTGGATATCTCCTAAATTGTATCCGTTGTTGGCCCAACTTGCCACTCTCAAGGAACCGTCTTCCTTAACATTTGATAAAATGTGTAATCTCCTTACGAGATATTACCCTAAGCAAACGCATGTAGCAGCTTCCCGCGAGACCTTCTGTCAATGTAAAAAGAAACCTGACCAGACATATAAGGCATGGGCAGCTGAACTACGAGGATTAAGCCGAAAATGCCAATTTGTCATGGAAAAACACAATGAATCGTATGCCCACAACATGGTACGGGGTGCCACTTTATGCTGTACACCTGATCGTGAAGTCTGACAACATGCATTGCATTTAGTCAATCCTATTTTAGAAGAAGTGCTTAATATTGCATCCACTTTTTAAATAACTCACTCTGCTTGAGCACAAATTGATTCACGGGGTGATGTTTGTGAGTTGCAGTCTGATAAGGACCCCATGAAGTCACCATGCAGGGCGCGGTAGACAACACTGCTATAGTTCAATCTTCCGCCCGCAACAGGAAGGTAAACAACAAACTGGATTTAAGAAAAAGCTCACTACCAGTAATATGGCATTGCCCTCTTGCCCCCGTTGCTTCACACAACACACCGGGAAGATTGCCCCCAGCGTTGGGCCATGTGCCGCAACTGCAACAAGAAAGGTCATGTGTCTGCTGTCTGTCATTCTAGAAATGTGCAATTAGTTCAAGACAAGGGAGATGAGTATACATCAGTCTACTTCATGAACTCCACTTTACCTTCCTCCAACAAATTGTTTGTTTGTTTATTGATGTCAAACATTTAGGACGAGAGGATCAAATGCAGGTCGATACAGGTTCTGCAGCTACCTTGATCACTGCTCAAACTTACACCACACTCTGTTCTCGACCCCTGTCCCCTGTATCGCGAAACCTGAGAATTTATAACCACCAGCAAATATCACTTTTAGGTGAACCTGAAGTCGATGTGACTTATAAATCAGTATCTCGCTCTCTAAACATATTTGTAGTACATCGCTCTGGGTCTGAAAATCTCTTTGTTTACAACGCTTTCAAGCTTTTTGGATTTTTCGTGGACGACACAGTGCATGTCGTATCCTACAAAGTTCCATATTCTCAATTAGAGGAATTATCTCTTGAATACTCCAGTCTTTTTTCGCCTGGGCTCATGTGCATGTCAAATTTTGAGGCACATATCACATTAAAACAACTGGTCCATCCCAAATTCTTTCGCACGTGCCTAGTACCAGTACCCATGCACGATGACGTCAAACAGGAGATAAACCGGCTTGCGGAGGCGGGTGCGTTTTTGCCGATCATTGCGAGTGAATGGGCTGCGCCTGTAATAGTCATCCATAAACTGAACGGCAACTTACGCCTGTGTGGAGAGTTCAAGGCAGCTGTAAACTCACAATGCTTAATAGACACATAACCCATGCCCCGCCCAGAAGAATTATTTTCTAAACTTGGGGGTGGGCAATATTTTTCCACAATTGATCTCTCTAAGGTCTACTGTGCGACGAAGCATCACATGCAATTTTGTTGAGGAATACTCCATTCGGCTTATATCAATATTAACGTCTCCCGTTCAGAGTCGCCAGTGCCCCAGCCATTTTCCAACTTTTCTTGGAGAATCGTTGGCTCACGTCCCAGGCTATATTAACTACCAAGATGACAGTTGTGACGAGCACTACCACAGCTGAACATCTTCGTAATCTGAAAACCCCTTTTTTCGGTGCTAGAGGAGGCCAGCGTAAAATGTAACTTCCAGAAACCGCAGTTTTTTTCAGCCATTGGTTGTCTCTCTAGGGTTTCAGTTATCCAAAGAGGAAATACACCCACTCAAAGATGATGTCACTGCCATAGAGGTTTTGCCACACCCTACAAACATAAAAGGCTTGCAAGCTTTTTTGGGGGCACTGCGTACTATCACAAATGTCTTCCGTCAGTCGCAGAAATCGCTCACCCATTACACGGACTTCTCAAGAAGAACATTCCCTTTATATGGTCAAACAACTGTGAATGGGCATTCACATGCCTCAAAACCTTGCTTCACACAGCCCAATGTTTAGCCACATACACACCAGGTCGAATGTTAGTCGTTGCAACAGACGCTTCGCAGCACGGCATAGGTACAGTCTTAGCGCATCGGTATGCTGATGGCTTTGAACGGCCTATTGCATATGTCTCCAAAACATTGAAAGAAGCACAGCAGAAATACTCATAAGTCAAAAAGGAACTCTTTGCAATCATTCATGCTCTGCAGAAGTTTAGTGTTTTCTTGTAGGAAATTATTTCCATCTCATTACTGACCATGAACCTTAGGTATCTTTATTCAATCCCAATTCATCACTACATGACAATGCAACACATCACCTTCAACGTTGGGCTCTTTATCTTTCACGGTTCCACTATTAAATTCATTTCTGATCAACATCCCAACATGCAAATGCTGATGTCCTGTAGAGACTCCCGCAAGGACCTGATCCGATTTTCGATAGAGATGAACTATTATGCTCCCATCTTGACGGTGAAGAAAACAAAGCCGTTGAAGGTTTCCCCATTACCGGGGGGCACATTGCTGCCACTACAGAAGCCAATCCAGTGCTTCGTAATGTACTCCAACACTTTGCTGTAGGTTTGTCTGAATGTCCTGGAAAAGCCTCTGACCCCCTTTCACAACTATTTCCACTTACACTACAGACTTACGGTTCGTAACAGCGTTGTTATGCTCGCTACAGACTACACCATGCTTTGAGTCATCATACTAGCTGGACTCCACTGCAAGGTGCTGCAACTACTTCACTAAGGACAATGGGGTGTCACTAGAACAGAAAACCTCATCCGTCGACATGTCTACTGGCCGGGCATCAAGTCGGCGATCTGTCACACGGTTGCCTCCTGCACTGCATGTGCCCAACAGGAGCAGGTGCCAAAATTGTTCACCACCAACTGGCCGACACCGACTCTTTCTTGGGAATGGATACACATCAACTACGCTTGGAGGTTTCTTGGCACCTTCTGGCTTCTAGTAATCTACACTTATCCAGAATTTCCCTTTTGTAACCCGTTACTCATCACCCTCATCTGAATTTACCATACAAGCTCTAAATAAAATATTCTCCCTTGAACGGCTGCCAAAAAAGATTGTCTCTGACAATCACCCACAGTTCCAAAGCACGTCATGTCACCCCCATTCCACCCACAATCCAATGGTGACATGGAAAGACAAGTCCGCACTTTCAAAAATCAGATGAAGAACTCCTAACCTCATCGCTTAATGAATACGCACTCACTACCTTTCTCCAAACCTACCGTTCAAACCAGCCAGAAATCAAGTTCGGCAAACTGCTTCATGGACGCCAACCACGCACCCTACTTCGCATTACCCATCCACCTAGTAATACCATACAATCGACCCGCCTCAAGATTGGGACACCAGTATGGGTGCGCAGTTATGGCCGCCAGCAAAAATGGATTCAAGGAAATGTAATCCAAAAACAAGGCAGCCACATGTACCGAGTGCAGACGGTAGATGGGGATATGGCTCATCACGTAGACCAGCTACGATCAAGAATACCGTCATCGACCGAAGACTCCCCCTGACCAAGCCAGGAACCAATGGATATTGATGTCGACGTTCTCCCACTGCCAGGGCCTTCCTCAGCATCTTCCCAGGCTCCAAGTGTCAGTAGGGACACCGTGCTGCTGAACAGTACCCTGCCGCCAGCGCAAGAAGCCCCACAGACTACGGCGGCTCCCACATTTCAATTGCTGTGCCCTCAACCAGCAGAGATGCACCAGTCCTGGGATTGTGGGCACACAATTCCATTGGAGAGGACACTATCAATGATACACCCAAGTTCCACCTCACGAATTCGCCGTGATAGGATGGATGTGAGCATTGTTCAACAATCAGAGTCACTGCATTGAAGAGCAGTGCATAATCCAAAGATGTAATCATAAGCCAACCAGTGCAATAAAAATTAAATAAAAATAATAATAAAAAATTGTTGTTGTTGTTGTTATGGTCTTCAGTCCGGAGACTGGTTTGATGCAGCTCTCCCACCCTACTTTATCCTGAGCAAGCCTTTTCATCTCCTCATAAGAACGGCAACCCACATCCACTTGAATCTGCTTACTATACGCGTCTCTTGGTCTCCCTCTGCGATTTTTACCCCACACACTTCCCTCCAATGCTAAATTTACGATTCCTCGATGTCTAAGAACGTGTCCCACCACCCGATCCCTTCTTTTGGTCAGGGTATGCCAAAAATTCCTTTTCTCAGCAATTTTGTTCAGTACCTCTTCATTAGTTATGTGATCTACCCACCTAATCTTCAGCATTCTTCTGTAGCACCACATCTCAAAAGCCTCTATTCTCTTCCTGTCCGCACTGCTTATCGTCCATGTTTCACTCCCGTACAAGGCAACACTCCACACAAATGCCTTCAGAAAAGACTTCCTTACACTTACATTAATATTCGATGTTAGCAAATTTCTCTTTTTCAAAAATGCTTTTCTTTCCATTGCCATTCTGCATTTTATATCCTCTGTACTGCGACCATCGCATGTTATTTTACTACCCAAGTAACAAAACTCATCTACCACCTTCATTGTTTTGTTACCTAATCTAATTCCTTCAGCATCGCCTGATTTTCTAAGACCGCGTTCAGTTATTTTTGTTTTGCTCTTGTTAATGTTCATTTTATACGCTCTCTTCAACACACTGTCCATTCTATTCAACTGCTCCTCCAGGTCCTTTGCTGTCTCTGACAGAATTACAATGTCATCAGCAAAACGCAATGTTTTTATTTCTGAACTTTAATCCCTATTCCAAATTTTTCCTTGCTTTCCTTCACCGCCTGCTCGATGTACAAATTGAACAACTTCGGTGAAAGGCTACAACCCTGTCTTACTCCCTTCCCTACTGATGCTTCCCTTTCATGCCCTTCGAGTCTAATAACTGCGGTCTGGCTTTTGTACAAGTTGTAAATAACTCTCCTTTCCCTGTATTTTACCCTTCTGAAGTCAGCAGGGGTAAAATAAAAAATTGATAAAAATATATTAATATTGTTGAAACAAGATAGAATGGCTGACCAGTACTTACCTTTGTGCTGTACCGCCAATAGTAAGTACTGGCCAGCCATTCTATCTCGTTTCAACAATATTTATCATCTCTGAGGAGAATTTTCATCATTAATCGAATATTAAAAATATATTAATTTTTTTTCTCTTTTTTTTCAATGTCTCCTTTTGTTTCCTTGTGCACAACAAAAATTGTCAACACAGAAACTAAATGTAAAAATTAATGGTCTGTGACTAAACTGTACACTGTTATGCTAAAGTAATTATTATATTTAAAAGTTGCTGTGCTGCGCACATTCTTCAGCTGACCTAACAAAGACTTAAAATATTGTACATTGCTTGCCTAATGAAATAGAGGTCCCATCCTTCTATTGACTTACTTTGAATCGGTGATATCTGTAAATTGTTTATTTGAGACCTTCATTTACGAGTGCTTGAAATTTGTTGAGAAATGATGTTTATTTGTTGCTGTTATACATGTATTCTCATCATTAAGGACATTTGTCTTTTGAACACACATATAATTTGCACGGGGGAGATGTGTACAGGCTGTGCCTCATTCATATCCACTGCCACTCGCCGGCTAGCCACACAGTGGCACTGCCCACCAGCCGGTTACACGCTAGCGCCAACTAGGCGGCCAGCGGGCTAGGTGGATGGAGACGAGGCTGCTGGCAGTCGCAAATCAGCTCCAGGACAAGCAACTGACTTGTGGTTCAATCGTGTGTGCTTGTGAAGTTTAATAAAGGTTTTACAAGGTTACAAGAGATGGCTTTACAATTAAAATGTCATATCCAACATGTAAAATAAGCATTTTCATTTTTCACTCACTGTTCCGTCAGTTCTTCACAGAATATTTTATACATTATGAATGAAACACACAAGATAACTGTGAGATATTCTGCAAATTTGCTGAATGTCTCACAGTTATCTTTTGAGTTTCATTCATAATGTGTTTATTTTTACTTTGTTCCAGATGGATGGTCTGTTATGCTGAGACTAAGGGTGCAATTCGTATAAAATCAATGTTTCAGCATTTGAACGATGTATTACCGATGTAATAAACTATCTTTTAAACCAGAATAACCAAAAAAATTTCTGGAACACCTGGGTTCATACCGAACATTCATTCATAGAGCAGCTACGAAGCAACTGTTGGAATGTTGCAGCTGGTAGCAGTTGACAACATTATCTCATACTCACAGAGGCCAACTTGTGCCAATACGTACGTAGCAGAACTAGGGAGCAAGTGACACTGGAACTGTGGCAGGCGGTAGTAGCCACTGTTTATATTATGGTTTTTTGATTATAAGATAGTGTGGAGTATGGTTTAAAACCATGAATTTCAGAACAGTATTTTCTAGAAAATGATTTCTCATTATAAGCTTTGTCACAAGGCTTTTTCTGTGGCCAAAAGGTGTTAACGTCGTTGAAGGGGTGTATTATGGCACCTAGAAATTAAGCACGTACAAAATACCAAAAATAAGCAACTGAACGACTTAAACAATCACTATTATACACACTTATCATATAAAATATTTCACTAGCTGATTTGCCTAATTTAACAAAATAATTACTATCAGGTCAATGCCGCATTGTCATTTTTCGATGAGTGTCAATCACATTCATTGCAGGACATCTGCTGAAGTGTGCTACCATTTTGATCTTCTGTGTGGCTGTTGTTGAAATTTCTGTGGCAACAACCCAGTGGTTTGCACAAGATATGGTTGAAATTTGAAATTTCATACAAGCAGTCATAACAGAACTGGGACGCTTTATGTACTGTCATACAATGGTTCGTTCCAACTACACATCCTACAAAATTTCTTCCTCACATTAAAGCCAATGTTCAATATCACTACACTCCTCTTGGTAGTGACTACTTTCTTATGTCTGTGCCGGTCTACTTTGCCAGGTTAAGAGTAGCAGAATTCCTTAACCTTTAACCTACTTTCTGAGCACCAATTTTGATGGCGAGAAGTTTCAAGCTATTTTCATTTCTGCTACTTTTTATTACTTAAATTGTCTCTTTGCAGTTTACACTCAGTCTTTATTCTTTACTCATTCAACAAATCCTGTAATTGTTGTCCACACAGGCATACAACACAGTCGTACAACCATCACCTCCGGCTACTTCTCTTCGAAGTACGGCAGACAGATGCGATGGTTGTATGACTGTGTTGTGTGCCTGTGTGTTTGCGTGAGTATCTATTTTTTGAAGAAAGCCATGGCCGATAGCTGAAAGTGTTGTATATGTGTGTCTTTTGTATGTGCCTGTCGCAGCTCATCGCCACATCTTTGAGGTGAGTTGTGAACTGTCCTTACTATATTATTAATTCCAACCTGGATTTTCCATTATTATACTTCATAACAATATTTGATATTAAACAAATTTCTCTTTTTCAGAAACACTTTTCTTCCCATTGCCATTCTACATGTCATCTTATTTGTACTGCAACCATTATAATGTTATTTCATTTCCAAAGTTAAAAAAAAAAAAAAAAAAAAAAAAAAAAAAATTACTCTTATATCACCTTTATTGTTTTGTTATATAATCTAATTCCTTCCGCATCGCCTGAATTTCAACCCACATTCTATTACCCTTGTTAATTTTCATCTTATACGCTCCTTTCATGATAGTGTCCATTCTGTTCAGTTGCTCTTCCAGATCCTTTTGCTGTCTCCAACAGAATTACTATGTCATCAGCAAACCACCAAGTTCTTACTTCTTCACCCTGAACTATAATATAATGCCTTCTCCAAATTTATCCTTGCTTTTCTTCACAGCTTGCTAAATGTACAAACTAAATAAAGGAGAAAGGCAAGAACCCTGCCTTAGACCCTTCCTAACCAACACTTCCCTTTTATGGCATTATGTTTAAGCATTCTACTAAATTTGTGGTCTTATATACAATATAATGGTACCATAGTTCGATAGTAATTTCCCAGAACTGGAAAGATTCCCACATAGCACTTAACAACCGTAATTTCTTTCATCCTCAGTGTCACAGAGTAGTGAGATGAAGTTTTAACAAATTTTCTGTTAGCTAAGAGTTTATACAGAATATAGCCGTATGGGATACTTTCAATTTGTGAAATTAATTCATTTCCTTCCTGTTTGGACTGTGTGATGTATCTGAGTGCCGATAGGAAGTCTACTACTTTGTGTTTGTTTCCTCTTATGCAAGAACTAAACATTAAGGTGTTATCAGATCACCTAGCACATCCTTCCAAAACTAAATCACACCTTTTGTGTTCCAAATAATATTTGAGTAAGATGCTGTGACATATTTTACTTTTTTTACCACTTCCTTCTTCAGTTTAACTTCATTTCAACATATTCTGTTTTCTACGTTATGCTTTCCTCTGCACACTTTAACCAAATGCTAAGGCACTATTTTGTAAGTACTTATACAACGGTTAGAGAATTATATATAACCTTTCCAATGATATATGCCATAAAAAAATTAAAAATTGTTGTTATGTTATAGAAGCACTTTACAATAGCTTAAGTGTTGTAACTGAAATTTTGCAATGAAAAATAAAACATAACATTCAGAATGGAGGCCCCATAAAGAAGAAGTTTTTTATGAGCAAGCAGAAGAAAATGGTTTGCACTAGGGGTAAAGTTATACTCACCAATAACCTGTACATGAATGTAGCTCTCCATAGGCAGTGGTAATGAAAGGTAGTTAAATGGATCAAACCTCACACTCTCATGGCCACACACTTTACATGTCACTTTAGACTTAAGTTGGCCATGAAAGAGATCCACTATAATTGATTTGTTCCGAAGAATGTGATTCTCCCATGCCTAAAACATTGATTAACAGTTTAAATATCATGGATAGTATGGGCAAAGTTAGCAGCATATAGTTTGCTACAATACCTCTTGCGCCACTATGACATCTGGTCTTCCGTCACTGTCTTTGAGCTCTACATACGGTCTGTCGTGTACCCTGTTCAGATCTTCATGCAACCCGTCAAGAAGAAAGGCCAACAACTCTTGGGAATCGTGCTGCTGAAAACCGTTGAAACGTGGGGCATACTTTCCTATTGTCCACTGCAAACCAACAAAATTATAAATAAAACATTTATGCTTAGAAAAAACATTATAGTAACCTACAAATATGATGTACTGAGAACAAACCCTGAGCTTCAGAGGTGCTATTGTTTTGGCAGTTCCACTCCAGATGTCATGGATCAAATCCCCATATCTCTTAGCAATATGACCTTTCATCCCTAGGGGATTTGCTCTGAAATAGGCAAAGGAATTAACTATGTAGTATCTCTGCTTTTACCTGTAGATACTGTTATGAAACAAATCACTAATTTTTAAACAAATGATGGTATTAACAGCAAGTAAATACAATCTGAAAATATAAAGGCCAAAGGTAATAATTCATCTGTGAATTAATTTTTCTGTTTACCTCTTTCTGAAGACAGAAGACACATTCATTGCATGATTCAATCTCATTACACACACATGCCTACTATTCTGGGCAATAATTCAATTGGGAATTTAGGCGAATATTAATATTCAAAAGGAATGACTGATGTCCAGTTGCATATCCTTGAGGAAAGGTAAATAATAAACTAAAAGTAACAACTTAAATCTATTCAACAATGAAAGTCCAGGTTGGAATGTTAATAATATTAGGGTAGGTAGCATATCACTGTAAAAACTATTCCTGAGTCACAAGCATGCAGGCACATAGAATAGTTCATCACATTCACACAGCTTTCAATTTTCAGTCACCGCTGTAACAGGGTAACTGACCAATTTCTGGAAGGCATCTTCAATGGTTAATAATGCCATATTATGCTCATAGAATGCTTTTCTTCCCCATGAAAAGCAGAGTTTAGTACTTTTTTTTAAGGAAGGAAAAAGGAGGAGGAATGAAATTCAAATAATTTAAAAACCGACTTGATCACTCCATTTAAGTTGTGTAATACCTGTCAGGTCAACTGACATGACACTACAGCTGTTGCTGTAAAATTCACTAACAGTGATACAATGCCATGAGCCTTTCGACAGAAAGCGTGGTACAGTGGTTAGCATCACGTATTTCTGTGCTGGTGGGCCCTGGTTCAAATCCCGCCACTAGCAAAAAAAAAAAAAAAAAAAAAAAAAAGCAAGCCTGTTCTAAGTGTCAAGTGTTGTGCTCTATTAACAACCAAGCCTTCAAATTCCTACCACCTGCCATTTTCAATGTGTCACTTTTTGGTGGAGGTGCCGGGTATACTGCAAAACATCACCATCATCGTAGCTCCAATTAGGCAGTGTATGAGCTGTCACCTACATGGACAAGTGCTGGAATACAAATGATATACTGACTACCTCCTTCTAAAAGTTCATGTCATCAAAAGACCCACGAATACAAAAACAGGGATAAGCCAGCTGCACGTCAGACACCCATCAGTGTTCTCAACAGACACTGGACAGAACCCAGTGTAAGGATTTGACCACATCAAATATAATAGGTGGGATCACACGATGTCATAAAAGAACATATATTTCTACCTGGACGGGGCAGCCCAGCAGTGGTTTCACGAGAGCAAGAGTGATGGCTGGTACAAATTTCGGACAAACTTAAGAAGACATTTGGGGACCACCAGCAACAAGCCTATTTATCAGAAGAGCAATTTAAGAACAGTGCCCAACGATACAGTGAGTCAACGCAGTCATATATACAGGACGTTTTGGCCCTATATCACATAGTTAAACTGGATGTTACTGAGGCCGGTAAAATTTCACACCTGCTGAAGGGCACTGCAGAAGTCATATCGAGCACTCCTGTTAAAAGACCTTCAAGAACACAAGAGTTTATCAAATGCTGCCAGAAAATTGAAGAGATGCAACAGAGGAAGTATGACATACTTGCAATTGTAGTCCCAATGGCTACTGCGAAAGCCGGCACGACATTGTTTCCGTTTTACAACAAATTGCGAGAGAAGAATTACAACAGTTCACGGCAGCCAAGACTTTTGGACCGAGCGAGCACCAGATTATGGCCACAGATGTCAGCCCTGTATGTCATGAGGGAGCTGACACTGCTGAGGAAGAGGTGTTTCAAACATTAGCACTTGTCTGCCCCACCAGTAGCACCCAACATAAAGAATGGTCTCAGCCTATCACGACTTATGCTACAGCTGCTAAACGGCAACCTAGAAACTAACTGACGAGGCCACAACTAACTCCCCCAGAAACTATGATGCCTCGCAGGGGGACAGATGTCTGCAGAACACCACACACCACTGTCTTTCCTCTGTGTGATTCCTGGTTGTGCCGTGTGATACTGCCACAAGACACCAAGCATTGGAGCAGTCCTTTTGACGGCAGTCGACTGCAGACGATTACTGTTGACCTGTGGGGTGAAGCCTGTCGCCGGATCATGGTTGTGATTGATCTCAAACACACCACCATTGTTAAGAAGCCTTACAGAGATACCAGCCCCTAGTCTAGCTGCCACGTTCAGGAAAACTATGTGAGGCAACCATCCACGAAGGTGAGGCCCCTGCAGATGAAAATCCTCTGTGGACGATAGTCACTAAGTTGTTTTAACAATTGATGATCTGATAGGAATGTCAATAATAGAGGACAGGTAACAACTCACCGTAAAGAGGATCGCTGACCAGCTGACACACATGAAAATAGACAATTGCCCTCTCACAACTTAAATTTTCGGCCACGGCCTTCATCAGAAAAAGAAATACGTACATTCAAGCAATCACTCACACAACTATACACACACAAAAACATCATGTTCGGCCACTCCAGCAACACACCACAGTGGCCGGACATGGTTGTGTGTGTATAGTTCTCCAAGTGATTGGATGAAATGTGTTCCTTTTTCTGACTAAGGCCATGGCCAAAACTTTAAGTAGTGTGAGTGTGGTTGTCTATTTTCGTGTCTGTCAGCAGCTCAGCGAGCCTCTTTATGGTGAATTGTTACCTATCCTACAGTATTCACATCACTAAGATGTTGGGAAGACTCATTGACGTCATCAACGATGGTCAACCTCTCTAGGCACCAGTCGAATCAAGAGCTTCCTTTTTTGGATTGTCTAACGATTACTGCCACAAATTAAAGAAGACAGTGTTCTGTGATACAAGAGCAAGTGTGCTGAAAGTCGCATATGGGAAATACGTCTGGCCAGCAGGAACATGTGTCGTAACAACTATCAAAATTGGATGCAGAGATTTGAATTTGTCATTTCAACAGAATGTAGTCATAATGCCATTCTTGGATGGGACTCATTTCAGAAATCACTGGCTATCACTGGCTGTGGAAGATCTGAGCTATTGAGGAAGCTGTTCTGACAAGTACAACTAACACATACTCCTCTGGGTAGGTTGTTTGCTGTCGAGAATGTTGAGATCCCACTATTAAAAATGAGGGGCGTTCCAGTCAGGAGTTGAGATGACCCGTTGAAATGTGAAGTGCTTGTAGATCACAAAAAGCTAACCAGTATAACGAAGGAAATCTACGTAGCAGTGGCTATCATAAGGCTAACAGGTGGTTAAAGAGAGCTTTGGATCACTAATCTTCACAAGCAATGGCAACTCATCTGTAAATGAATGTGTGTTGGAACAGCTGAACCATTCCAGGACGATGGGCTCAATGTCACTGACAGTCTCATGTTCTGTTGTTACTGCTGACAAGACACTAGAGGAAACTACTACAGATTCTGACCCAGGAACAACATCACCAGGTTTTACCCACAGTACACCAATTTTCAGGCACATTCAGGGCCAGGCAGGAGAATAGCCAGATAAAACACTGTATCAACACTGGGGTTCATCCACCAATTAGCCAGTGTTCATACAGAATGTCACCAGCTGAAAGACAGATACTTGTGGAGGAAGTGGAGAAAATATTTCACAATGACATTATTCAACCTTCAGAGAGTAATTGTTTGTCTCCTGTAGTCCTTGTGTAGAATGAGGACAGCACATAGTGTTTTTGTGTGTCAACTATTGGCAGCTGAACAAATTCACAAAGAAAGAGGTTTACCCATTGCCACACCTTTAAGGCACCTTAGGGTGATTGACAGGCGCTACATGCTTCTCAACCAAGGACAGACATGCAGACAGGTTACTGGCAAATCAAGGTTGAGGGAGCTGACAGGGAGAGAAGCGCCTTTTATTACACGTCATGGCCTCTATGAATTGAGTCACACCATTTCGACTACGTAATGCTCCAACACATTCATACGCATGACGGACAACTTATTTTGACAACACGTTTTTGTTACCTAGATGACGTCGTCGTCGTCTTCTCGAGGACATCTGCAGAGCTTTCAACATTCAAACAGCGAATTCAGGCCACGTTCGGCTCAAAAATTCAAATATCAAAATATTTGCCGCGAACTTACAGAGTATTAGAAACAAAGTTCCCAAATTTGCCGCACTGCATGGAAATTATTGTGCTCAGATAGTTTTAGGTACCGAAAGCTGGTTAAATCATGATGTGTCAGGTTCAGAAATATTTAGTAAGGCGTGGAATGTATATCGGAAAGATAGATTGCATACAACTGGAGGAGGAGTGTTCATCGCTGTGGACAAAGATTTTGTTTGTACAGAGATCGAGGTTGAAAGTAACTGTGAAGTTATCTGGGCACGTATAACAGGTCTAAAAGAAGTAAAGTTAATAGTTGGGTGTTTTTTACCGGCCACCCAGTGCTACTGTAGCGGTTCTAGAATCACTCTACGAAAGTCTACACCAGATAGTGCATAGGTATCTGGGCCATGTAATATTAGTCGGGGGAGACTTCAACCTTAAGAGTATAGATTGAGACCTCACTGGTTATATTTCAGGCAGTACAGACAAGCAGTCTTGCGAGCTAATTTTGGACACAGTCTCCGAAAACTGTCTTGAGCAGTTAAACCAGCAACCCACACGCAATGGAAATATTTTAGACCTTATAGCCACGAACAGGCCTGACCTTATTAACGATGTCTGTGTAGAGACAAGAATTAGTGATCATGATATCGTCATAGCGTCGATGGTGACCAAAGTTCATAAACCAATCAAGAAGGCTAGGAGCGTTTTTTGTTGGGAAGAGCCGATAATCAAATGTTACGATCACACTTAGAAAACAAATGGGCATCGTTTAATTCCGAGACTATGGATGTAGAGGAATTGGGGACTAAATTTAAGTGCATTGTAAATAAAGGGTGAGAGAAATATGTGCCAGTAAAGATGATTAAGGATGGAAAAGATCCACCGTGGTATAATAATAATGTTAGAAAGCTGCTGAGAAAGCAAAGACTGTTGCACTCTCGATTCAGGCAAATGATGACAGGCAAAAGTTAGAAGAGATTCATGCATCTATAAAAATATCAATGCGCAAAGCATATAATTATTATCACAGCCATACCTTACCAAAAGATCTTTCCAAGAACCCGAAAAAATTCTGGTCCTATGTAAAATAGATAAGCGGATCAAAGCCCACTGTCCAGTCACTCGTCGATCATTCCGGGGAAGTAATAGAAGAAAGCAAACGGAAAGCTGAATTTAACCTTTACGAAATCTTTTACGTAGGAGGACCGCAAAAATGTACCATCATTCGATCAACATACTAACTCCGAAATGGGGGACATAGTAATATGTATTTCCAGTGTAAAGAGGCAGCTGAGAGAGCTAAATACGAAAAAGTCTGCTGGTCCGGATGGAATACCAGTTCGGTTTTACAAAGATTATTCTGCGGCATTGGCCCCCTACTTAGCTTGCATTTATCACGAATCTTTAATTCAGCGCAAAGTTCCTAGTGATTGGATAAAAGCACAAGTGACTCCCGTTTATAAGGAAGGAAAGAGACCTGACCCACCCAATTACAGGCCAATATCATTGACATCGGTTTCATGTAGAATTTTGGAGCATATCCTCAGTTCGAATATAATAAATTTCCTTGAAACAGAAAAGCTTCTTTCTATCAATCAGCTCAGCTTGCCCTTTTCTCACGTGATATCTTGCGAGTCATGGATGAAGGGCAACAGGCGGATTGTGTTTTTCTCGACTTCACAAAGGCTTTTGACGCGGTGCCACACTGCAGACTGCTAACGAAGATATGAGCTTATGGAATAGGTTCACAGATTTGTGACTGGCTGGAAGATTTCCTAAGTAATATCACGCAGTATGTTGTTCTCGACGGCGAGTGTTCATCAGAGACGAGTGTATTGTCAGGCATGCCCCAGAGGAGTGTGATAGGACCACTATTATTTTCTATCTATATAAATGATCTGATGGACAGAGTAAGTTGTAATTTGCGGCTGTTTGCTGATGATGCTGTGGTGTATGGGAGGGTGTCATCTGTACTGAATGTAATAGCATACAGAATGACTTAGACAAAATTTCTAGTTGGTGCGAAGAATGGCAGCTAGCTCTCAATGTAGAAAAATTTAAGGTGATGGGCATGAGTAGAAAAAAACAATCCTATAATGTTCAAATACAGCATTAGTCGTGAGCTTCTTGATGCTGTCGCGTCGTTCAAATATCTAGGCATAACATTGCAGAGCGAAATGAAATGGAACGAGCATGTAAGGACAGTTGTGAGTAAGGCGGACAGCCGACTTCGATTTATTGGGAGAATTTTGGGAAGATGTACTTCACCGGTAAAGGAGACCGCATATAAAACGCTTGTACGACCACGCCTTGAGTATTGCTCAAGTGTTTGGGACCCGCAACAGATCAGTTTAAAGGAAGACATACAAGCAGTTCAGAGGTGAGCAGCTAGGTTTGTTATTGGTTCGACCAATGAGCGAGTGTCACGGAAATGCTCCGGCAACTCAATTGGGGGATCGCTGGAAGAAAGACGACGTTCTTTTCATGAATTTCTGTAGAGGAAATTTAGAGGGCCGGAATTTGAAGCTGAGTGTAGTACAATCTCGCTGCTGCCTACTTACATTTCGCATAGTGATCACAATGACAAGAGAAATTAGGGCTCGTACGGAGGCATATAGGCATTCTTTTTTTCCTCATTCTATTTGGGAGTGGAATATGAAAGGAAATGCCTAGTAGTTGTACAGTGTACCCTCCGCCACGCACCTTACGGTGAATTGAGGAGTATGTATGTAGATATAGATATAGAACATTTAAGCCAACTGTCAACTCCATTGACGTGTTCAGAATGCAGGGCTTCACCACAATCCAAAGTAGTGCCTCTTTGTCACCAAAGAGATAAAAATGCAAGGGGAAGATAGTGTCCATCGTTATCCGTATAAAGAAAGGGCAGTCACAAAATTTCAAACTCCTCAGCATATTCGTGATGTGAGAAGTTTTCTCGGTGTGATGAGACTAAAGAAAGACCTTTGCGGTACATAAGGAAGTTCTAACATCCGCACCAGATCTAACCTTATATGATGTGGATGAGGAAATTGAACTTCACACAGACGCCAGTGGTTATGGGATTGGTGCAGTGCTTGTACAAGTTGAGGAAGGTGCTGAAAAGGTGATAGCCTATGCATCAAGAGTACTCTCAAAGTCCAAGATAAACTACTGTACAAAACAAGAAAGAGTGTTTCGCATTTATCTGGGCTATCCACAAGTTTTGGTTGTATTTATTTGGCAAACCATTCACTGTCATGACAGACCACCATTCTTATGTTGGCTGACTAACCTAAAAGATCCACCAGTTCGACTAGTAAGATGGCATTATGACTCCCAGGGTACGATGTCACAGCGATATTCAAAAATGGCCGCAAACATAAGTACTCCAACTGTGTTTCAAGGAATCCATTAGTGGGACAAAACAGTATGGATGAAATTTCCGTCCTCACAGAATTATTATGTGACATTACAGCTGAACAGAGGGACCTTGGAAAAATGTGAACCGACCAAAGGAGAGTTTGAACTTATAAACAGAACAATTGTATAAGAGCAATTATGATCCAATGGGCCCCAAATGGCTACTGGTTATTCCAGCTCATCTCTGGCCAGATATTCTCAAGAATTTCTATGATGCTCCAACATCTGATCATTTGGGATTCACAAAGACCCTAGACAGAATGAGAAATAGTATTACTGGCAAGGTCTCTACCAATCTGTCAAACACTATTTCAGTCACTGTAAGGAGTGACAGAGATGGTAGCATGTGCCGCAATTACATCTAGGTCATCTGGTACCAATTCCACCTGAAGCAGCTCCAATGCACCGGACTGTAATCTACCTTTTAGGAAGGTTTCCAAAGACAACAACCGTAAACCGATGGATAATAGTCTGCACTGACTACCTCACCCACTATGTTGTCAATAAATTTGTGCCGACTGCAGAAGCTCCAGATATCGCAAAAATCCTTGTAGGAGCCATTATTCTGAAGCATGGTGCATCTTGTGTGACGATATCTGGCCATGGAAAACTATTCGAGTCAAAACTAGTATCAGAGGTAATATCAACACTGCAAAACTGTACGCACAATTTCAACTGCCTACCACCCTCAGACAAATAGTGTTATGTTGATGTTGAGCAGAAGGATTGGGATACAATACTACCAATCATGACATTTGCTTATATTACACCTAGGCAAGACACCACAGGCTTCAGACTGTTTTTCCTCCTCTATGGTCATGAAGCTGAGACATCAATGGATACATTTGTGATATTACAGATAAAGAAGGAAGCTCATTATTTCCAAGTGAAAAGCAAGTTTTGGCAAGCTGTTGGGTTCCCCAGCTGGCCGGCTAACAGTTTGGACCTAGTGAATGGAATGCAGGTTATTAGGAAAACCCTAATCTGCTTGGAAACAGGAAATGGCGGTCTTGTATGAGCAAGGGCGGCTATCCCAGATTGCAACTGAAATACAATATACTCACACACATTATTCTAAAAATCCATATAAAATCATGGAATGATCACACAGTAAATATAATTATATGAATAGATTCAGGAGACTTGGGAGAATCAAATGCTGTAATTACAATTTCAATATCTCTTACAGATAAAAAGCCGATAAATTTCAGTGCTGTAATAATAGTATTAAAAGAGTTTCTATATATGTCTGCCTAGGTGTGTTTGCGTCTGTGTAAATGTGTGTGTGTGTATTTGTTTACCTTCCTTTTCTTCCCCCAAGGTAAGTCTTTCCTCTCCCGGGATTGGAATGGATCCTCACCCCCTTCCTTAAAACCCTCATCATTTCCCACTCCTTCTGCCTGAAGAAGCAACTGGGTTGCGAAAGCTTGCGTTTGTGTGTGTGTGTGTGTGTGTGTGTGTGTGTGTGTGTGCGCGTGTGTGTGCGTGTGTGTGCGTGTGTGTGCGTGTGTGTGTGTGTGTGTGTGTGTGTGGTGTGTGTGTATATTCTATTTATTTGTGCTACTATCACACCTCTGCTCCTTCGTCTGGTGAGTAATCTTCATCTATTTTTTTTATATATTATTAAAAGAGTTATATTTACAATTATTGATAAGCAGTGTTTATCATATTATTTCCGTATTCTTTCAATAAACTTTGTTTTACTCTCTTGTTCTGCTTTTCATTGAGGTAGTAACATTATTGTGTCAGAACATAACTTCCACTACAGGAACACAAAACATGAACCCAGCAAAGTGCATTACATTTATATATGTATTTTATAGAGGGAAACAATATTGTTCAGAAAAATACTTAAAGTTGGACTTACCAGGCGAGAAGGCACCGGTTCGTTGATACACAAATGAATAAAAACAAACACATTCACACACACAAAACTGAGCTTTTGAAACCTAAGGTTGCTTCATCAGAAAGAGCAGGGAAGGAGAGGGAAAGGAAAGGATGAGGGTTTTAAGGGAGTGGGTAAGGAGTCATTCCAATCCCGGGGGAAAAAGGATAGGTAAACAAACACACACACACACCCACACACATATACACGCACACACACACCAGGGCAGACATATGCAAAATATGTGAATTTTTTATCACATCACTTAATCTTGAAATTTGACGAAAGCTTCAATTTTAGGAACATAATAGATGTTTTGTAAGAATAATGACCAAAAATTCTACTTGAATGTTATAATCATTTAGAACTATGATTCAAACCATATTTTTAACACAGGAAAATAGCCTATTCTCTATTTGACGTGCCTAGCTGTGACTCAGAGATTGTCTTTATGGTGTGTAGCTACCTGTTGTCATATTACTAACAATTTCAATCTATTTATTGTTTTCTGAACATTACTGATCCCTACCATATACAATGTAAATCTATACTACCGTATAAAGACACGATTCCAAAATTTCTTGACTGACGTATTCCAAATTTTTACATGTTAGTCTAAAAACATTTGTATGATCATAGGTTATGCAGTTTTTTCTAATAAACAAGACATTAAAAATATATCTACATGTACGTAAAAAACAAATGTTGGAATGTTGGTGATTAACAGAATGGCATCATTTCACTAATCACCATTACAGTCGGAAAATGTGTATCTGTTTCCATGAAGAAGGTTTTAATTTTCCACAAGTATCTGTAAGACAGAGGGGTACCTAGACTGTTCGGCAGATCAGCACGATAGGTGGTGCATAGAGAGATGGATAAAATAATATTAACACCTAACACAGACACAATATTTATTTAGTAGTACAGAGTTGTTCCACCACTAGCTTTGATAATAGCTGCAACTCTATGAGAAAACTTCTGAAATGTGTCTTTGAAGTTTTCAAAAGCATATAATCCATTCTTGTATCAAAACACCTGCCAATTACTTAAACAAAGTAGACCCCCATAATGGTTGAATTACATTGAGACATGGCGATTTTGCTGTACAGGGATGTCTGATAATTTTCTGATGCTGCATAACTGTTTGTGGGTACATAATTATTTTTTTTTAATATGGCATGTATTTGTTAGCAGTTGGCTGTCAAAGATGGCGAGATGTTTATTTACAGTTCAGTACAGTAAAGTCTTACCTTTGGGGAAAAAGGATAGGTAAACAAAGATACACCCCCACCTTCCACCTACTTCCCAAGATTCACAAATCCAATCATCCTGGCAGCCCCATTTTGACCGTTTACCAATCCCCTACAGAACGAATCTCTGCCTACATAGACCAACACCTTCCACCCATCATGTGCAGTCTCCCATCCTTCATCAAAGACACCAACCACTTCCTAGATTGCCTGAAATGCTTACCCAGCCTGTTACCTCCAGAAACCATCCTTGTAACCATTGATGCCACTTCATTATATACAAATATCCCACATGCCCAGGGCCTCACTGTGTTGGAGTATTTCCTTTCATGCAGACCATTCATTTCCCTACCTAAAACCTCTTTCCTTATTACCCTAGCCAGCTTCATCCTAATCCACAACTTCTTCACTTTTGAGGACCAGACATACCAACAACTAAAGGGAACAGCCATGGTAACCAGGATGGCCCCCTCATACACAAAAATATTTATAGGACACTTAGAGGAAGCCTTCCTGGATACCCAAGCCTGTCAACCCAAAGTTTGGTACAGATTCATTGATGACATCTTCATTATCTGGACTCACAGTGAAGACTAAATTCAGAATTTCCTCTCCAACCTCAACTCCTTTGGTTCCATCAGATTCACCTGGTCCTATTCCAAATCCTATGCCCCTTTTCTTGATGTTGACCATCATTTATCCAATGGCCAGCTTCACACATCTGTCCACATCAAACCAACTAATAAACAACAGTACCTCCATTATGACACCTGCCATCCATTCCATATCAAACGGTCCCTTCCCTACAGCTTAGGTCTTTGTGGCAAACGAGTCTGCTCCAGTCCTGAATCCCTGAACCAGTACACCAATAACTTGATGACAGCTTTCAGATCCCGTAACTACCCTGCTGATCTGGTACAAAATCAAATAGCCAGGGCCACTTCCTCTCTCTCTCTCTCTCTCTCTCTCTCTCTCTCTCTCTCTCTCTCTCTCTCTCCCCCCCCCCCGCCCCCAACCCAGAAACTCCCACAGAGGGACCCTAAAAGTGCCCCTCATCACCAGTTACTTTTCAGAACTGGAGCGGACTCCAAATGTGGCTCTCCAACAAGGAAACGACTTCCTTAAATCCTGTCCTGTAATGAAATCCATCCTTCATGACATCCTTCCCACTCCACTGTGAGTGTCCGTAACTTCCTAGTCCATCCCTATTAAATCCCCAAACCACCTTCCCCACCCTCCGGCTCCTACCCATGTAACTGCCCCCGGTGTAAAACTTGCCCTATGCATCCTCCCACCATCACTTATTCCAGTCCTGTAAGCTGGAAGGTGTACACAATTAAGCGCAGAGCCACTTGCAACAGCACCCACTGTGAAGCGTTCTATGTGTGAATGACCAGCAACAAAATGACCATTTGCATTAACAGTCACAGTCAAACAGTGTTTGTTGGTAATAAGGATCACCTTGTGGCTAAGCATGCCTTAGTCAACAGCCAGCACGCCTTGGCACAGTGTTACACCACCCGGGTTATATGGATACTTCCCACTGACACCAACCTTTTAGAACTCCGGAGATGGGAACTTGCACTTTAACATATTCTCTCTTCCCGTTGCCCACCTGGTCTCAACCTTCTTCAGTTTCAAATTCCCGTCCACCATTCTACAACATCTTTGCCTCCAATCTCTGGACAGAGCCTCTGCCTCAACTTTGCATATGTCTGCCTTTGAGTGTGTGCGTGTTGTAGTGTTACTGGGAGAATTGTGAACTATTTGGGAAAGTTTCTTGTTTGATGACCATAAAGATCAATACTACATCACTATTTGGATTAAAATTCAGTCTTCTTCTTTCTTCCCTACATAGCATTTTGCCATAAGAGGTCCAGCTAGTCTGTATCCCAAGCATATACCTTTAGTTTTCACCTAATGAAGACATCAGAATTTCTTCTCTGGAGATTGTTTCAGCATGAGAAAGTAGAGGGAGACAAAAAATATTATAAATAAATGGTCTCAAACTTGACTTTTAATCTTTAACCCTTCCACTCCTCCAGACGTAAATATACGCTAATCGTTTCACTCCTCCAGACGTATATACACTGTTGTTGTTGTGGTCTTCAGTCCGGAGACTGGTTTGATGCAGCTCTCCACAATACCCTATCCTGAGCAAGCCTCTTCATCTCCACATAAGAACGGCAACCTACATCTGTCTGAATCTGCTTACTGTATCCATCTCTTGGTCTTCCTCTGCGATTTTTACCCCACACACTTCCCTCCAATGCTAAATTCACAATTCCCTGATGTCTAAGAATGTGTCCTACCAACCTATCCCTTCTTTTAGTCAAGGTATGCCAGAAATTTCTTTTCTCCCCAATTCTGTTCAATACCTCCTCATTAGTTACGCGATCCACCCACCTAATCTTCAGCATTCTTCTGTAGCACCATATTTCAAAAGCCTCTATCCTCTTCCGGTCCGCACTGTTTATCGTCCATGTCTCACTCCCATACAAGGCAACACTCCATACAAATGCCTTCAGAAAGGACTTCCTTAGGCTTAAATCAATATTCGATGTTAACAAATTTCTCTTTTTCAAGAACGCTTTTCTACCCATTGCCATTCTGCATTTTATATCCTCTGTACTGCTACCATCATTTGTTATTTTACTTCCCAAGTAACAAAACTCATCTAGCTCCTTTATTGCTTCGTTTCCCAATCTAATTCCTTCAGCATCACCTGATTTTCTTACACTGCACTCCATTACCCTAGTTTTGCTCTTGTTAATGTTCATCTTATATGCACCTTTCAGCACACTGTCCATTCCGTTCAATTGCTCTTCCAGGTCCTTTGCTGTATCTGACAGAATTACTATGTCGTCGGCAAAACGCAATGTTTTTAATTCTTCCCCCTGAACTTTAATTCCTTCACCAAATTTCTCCTTGCTTTCCTTTATAGCTTGTTCAATGTACAAATTTAATAACATTGGAGAAAGGCTACAACCCTGTCTCACTTCCTTCCCAACCACAGCATCCCTTTCATGCCTTTCAACTCTGACAACCGCTGTCTGGTTTTTGTACAAGTTGTAAATAACCTTACGCTCCCTATATTTTACTCCTGCTTGGTTCAGAACTTGAAAGAGTTTATTCCAATCAACATTGTCAAAAGCCTTCTCCAAAGCTACAAAAGCTAGAAATGTAGGTTTGCCTTTTCTTAATCTATCTTCTAGGATAAGCCGTAAAGTGAGTATTGCCTCCCGAGTTCCTACATTTCTCCTGAACCGAAACTGATCTTCCCCGAGGTCGGCTTCTACCAGCTTTTCCATCCTTCTGTATATAATTCGTGTTAATATTTTGGAACCATGACTTATTAAACTGATGGTTCTGTAGTTTTCACACCTGTCTGCACCTGCTTTCTTTGGAATGGGGATTATAACATTTTTCTTAAAGTCTGAGGGTACTTCGCTGTTTCATACATCTTACACACCAGGTGAAACAGGTTTGTCATGGCTGGTTCCCCCGGAGACTTCAGTAGCTCTGAGGGAATATTATCTACTCCAGGGGCCTTGTTTCGACTTAGGTCTTTCAGGGCTCTGTCAAATTCTTCTCTCAGTACAGTATCGCCTATTTCATCTTCATCTACATCCTCTTCCCTTCCTACAATATTGTCTCGAAGTTCATTTCCTTTGTAGAGCCCCTCTATATACTCTTTCCACCTTTCAGCTTTCCCTTCCTTGCTGAGAACTGGTTTTCCATCAGTGTCCTTGATATTCATAGAGCTGTTTTTCTTATCTCCAAATGTTTCTTTTATTTTCCTGTAGGCTGTATCTATTTTTCCCCTATTTATACATTCTTCTACATCCTTGCATTTGCCTTCTAGCCACTCCTGCTTAGCCATTTTGCACTTCATGTCAATCTCATTTCTTAGTCGTCTGTACTCCATTTTGCCTGTTTCATTGACTGCATTTCTATATTTTCTCCTTTCATCGATTAAATTTAGTATCTCCTGTGATATCCAAGGATTTTTTGTAGGTCTTTCCTTCCTACCAATTTTGTCCTCTGCTACCTTCACTATTTCTTCTCTCAATTTTACCCATTCCTCCTCTACCGTTTTATTTTCCCCTGTTTCTGTCAATTGCTGCCTAAAGCTCTCTCTGAAATTCTTAAGAACCTCAGGTTCCTTCAGTTTATCCAGGTCCCATCTCCTTATTTTCCTACCTTTTTGTAGTTTCTTTAGTTTCAGCCTACACTTCATAACCAACAAGTTATGGTCAGAGTCTATATCTGCCCCTGGGTATGTCTTACACTGTAAAACCTAGTTCCGAAATCTATGTCTTACCATTATAAAATCTATCTGGTATCTCCCGGTGTCTCCTGGTCTCTTCCATGCATACAACCTTCTTTTGTGATTCTTGAACCAGGTGTTTGTTATAACTAAATTATGTTCTGTGCAAAATTCTACCAGGCGGCTTCCTCTTTCATTCCTTTTGCCCAGACCATATTCACCTACCATCTTCCCTTCCCTTCCTTGTCCTACTACCGAATTCCAGTCTCCCATAACAATTAAGTTTTCCTCTCCCTTTATTGTATGAATAATTTCCTTTAGCTCCTCATATATTTCTTCGATTTCCTCATCATCGGCAGAGCTAGTTGGCATATAAACCTGTACTACTGTTGTCGGTGTTGGCTTCGTATCTATCTTGACAATGATAATGCGATCACTGTGCTGGTCATAGTAGTTTACCCGCATTCCTATTTTCTTATTCATTATCAATCCTACTCCTGTGATACCCCCAATTGATTTTGTATTTATAATCCTGTACTCACCTGACCAGAAATCCTGTTCATCCTGCCACCGAACTTCACTAATCCCCACTATATCTAACTTCAACCTATCCATTTCCCTTTTTAAATTTTCTAATTTTCCTACTCTATTAAGGGATCTAACATTCCACGCTCCGACCCGTAGAATGCCAGTATTGTCTTTCCTGATGATCACATCCTCCTGAGTAGTCCCCGCCCGGAGATCCGAATGGGGGACTATTTTACCTCCGGAATATTTTACCCGAGAGGATGCCATCATCACATGTTCATACAGTAGAGCTGCATGTCCTCAGGAAAGGTAACGGCTGTAGTATCCCCTTGCTTTCAGCCGTTCGCAGTAGCTGTGTGGCAAAGCCACATTAGCTGATGTTACAAGGCCAGCTCAGTCCATCATCCAGACTGTTGTCCCTGTAACTACTGAAAAGGCTGCTGCCCCTCTTCAGGAACCACACGTTTGTCTGGCCTCTCCACAGATACCCCTCCGCTGTGGTTGCACCTACGGTACGGCTATCTGTATCGTTGAGGCACGCAAGCCACCCTACCTCGGCAATGTCTGTGGTTCATGGGAGTGGGTATATACACTATCTGCTATAAAAAATACTTTCAGCGGTTCCCTGCTACAATGATCTATTTACGTGCAACGTCTACAATGCGGCCAGCGAATTGGATGTAATTGTTGCGCAAGTATGCAGTTTAATTGTTGGTATACTGAAAGTTTGTATCACAACAGTACGCAGTTCATGTGCGGTACTTTATGTTTTATCTAATAAAATGGCATGTTGTTATCGTCCGTTTACAGACAATGAGCTGCTGAATATTTTAAACCGAAGTGATGACGAGGACATCATCATGCTGAATCCTGTCGATTATGGGTGGACAGTTAATGATGGCGATGAACCTGCAGGTGAATCTGTCACCACAAATGTACAAAATATTACTGATCCAGCAAATGCTGAACCAACATATGCAGATCCAGATTTGTATGTAACCGCTGATTCGTCATCAGATTCCGAAGAAGAACCTGAAGAATCTGCCAAGTGAAACACAACAGTTTATTTTAGATGGAAAGATTTGGATCCTAAAGTGTATAATTTCAATAAAAGTGGTTACGGTTGCAAAATTGTGAATTTAGATGACTCATCTACTGTATATGACTGCTTCTAAGTTTTTTTTAGCCAAGAAATTCTAAACTACATACTTAAGAAATGTAATTTATATTACGATCAGCTTTGCAAAGATGCCAGCGAAAAAATCAAGACTGCGACGTTGGAAAAACACACACTGTGATGAAATTTACTGTTTCCTTGCTGTAAATTTTCTGATGGCTCAAGTAAGAAAAAATTAAACAGTTATTGGACCAACGATCTCTTACTATCTACTCCAATGTTTGCACAGATCATGCCAAGAAACAGATACCTTCTGTTACTAAGGATGCTACACTTTGTTGATAACAGTGAGAATCCTGGAGATAAAAACTCTGGAAAATACGACAAATTGTGGATCATCTAAGAAAAGTATTTCCAGATGCTTTCTATCCTTTTAAAAATTCATGTATCGACAGAAGTTTAGTTCTCTACAAAGGTCGTGTCTTCTTCAAGCAGTACATTCCTTCCAAACGCCACAGATTTGGCATAAAGTTTTTTGTGTTATGTGATTGTGAAACTGGTTATATTCTTGACTTTATTATTTATGTGGGTGATGCAACAGACATAAAAAAGAAACTGATTTTGGTGTAAATGTTGGAATACCTAAACTTATTGTACTTACTTTATTAGAACATTACCTTGGGAAAGGTCACACACTATGTGTTGACAATTGGTACACTAGCCCAACGTTATTTTCTTATTTGTATGAGAGAGACTAATGCCTTTGGAACTGTGATAATAAACCATAAAGGCATGCCTGCTTTATCAAAAATACTTTAAAAAGGTGGGATTGAGTTTATGTCAAGAGATGAACTTCTTGCTCTCAAGTGGCAGGACAAGCGGGAAGTGAGGATGCTTTCTACTCTTCATACAAGCGAAATTGTAGCGACTGACAAAATTAACAGGAGCACAAATGAAAACCAGCTTGCATCGTACGCTATACTGAAAATATGGGGGCCGTTGATAGGAGCGACATGATGCTAAGTTCAGTAGAATGTGTACGAAAAACTGTAAAATGGTATAAAAAGTAGTTTTTCATTTGGTGGATCTGTCTCTGCTGAACACTTATGCATTATACAAAACTCAAAGGGGATGAAATATTTCAGTATCTGATTTTCAACAGAGACTCATCAAGGAGATCATAGATATTCACCACCGACCACAAACAGAGGGACGTCGTGGAAGGAGATCGACTGATGTTAACAACCCTTTAAGCTTAACTGAGCGCCACTATCTCGCTAATTCCACGAAGTCAAAGAAGAGGAATGCTCAGAGAAGGTGTATTGTATGTGCAAAACATGACAAACGAAGTGACACGAGATATATTGTATAAAATGTAATGTGCCTTTTTGTTTCGAAAGATACCACACTTTGAAATTTTACTAATGTAATATGTTATGTATTTTTTCTCCTAATAAAGTACCATTTAAAAAACTAGTATTTGTCCAAAAAGATTAAAAAGAAGATACTATTTAATGCTGTAATACTGGATTTGGCATCACAATTTAATCAAAATTATAATGATAGACTCCTACAGTCATATCTATACACACTACCTGAAAATTACGTGCACAGGGCGGGCGCCGCTCAGAATAAATGCGCAGTGAAAGGGTCAACAAGTCTTTTATTCTCTCCTTTACTACAAACAGGCACTTCCATACTTTTTACAGAAACAAATTACACCAGTAGTGTTTGTCTACTAATGAGAGCATCTGCACATAATATAACAATAACAATACACAGAACATTATACTCCATCACAGAATAATAATAATAGTTTCTGTTCCCTTGTTCTCAATCCATGGAACTTCCAATTCGCTAAAGCAAGTGGAAATCATCCACTAATTATCTGAAAAGTAGAAAAAAAGATCGGAAAGAAATATCTGACTAACATCTCCTAAATAAATATATTCCACATTCTTATGTTGGGTCAGAGGTATGAAGTGCAACTCATTACAATACATACCCCTGCCATTAGACATGATATGTCAAATATCTGTTTATTTTCTTGCTTAATATTTAGTATACCTTGATAATGTTCTTTTACAAACTTTTTTTTATTAATATTGGTATTTAAAAATGATTTCTTTGAGATATGTATATAAAGTTTATTTTACTCTCATTCTTTTCAGATTCATTTGATATGAGTAATATTTTTTCATATATACATATATGAACGTTTCTTAAATGCAAGAGATTTCTTCTCAAGTTAACCATTTAGGTTTTTGACTCAATTAGGCACTCATGTGGGGTAGGAATAGAAGGAGTATTTTTTATACATAAAATTAGTTTTAGCTATAAAGCTTACTTTGGTTGTGATATCAAACTTTAGTTTCATTCAGTGGTAGTAAAATGTGACATTGACTATAGTCATATCTTTTGTTAGAAGGATTAGCACATATATATATATATATATATATATGTGTGTGTGTGTGTGTGTGTGTGTGTGTGTGTGTGTGTGTGTGTGTGTGTGTGTGTGTGTGTGTGTGAGGATTCCTCCTCCCTTGCTCACTTAAAACCACCTAACTGGGAAACTAAGAGTAGTCTTACAAATTCAGAGACAAGACAAAGTTCCTTTTATTGGACTCTACTAGCAAAATAATAATAATAAGACAGCAAGACTCTGCTTGACTTCCCCTTCTCTTTTACAAATGGATTGGGTCCTTTTTATGGGTATCCCAAACCCGATTAGGCCCTTTCACTAGGTACCTAACCATAAGTAGTAGCCTCACCAGTGGGCCTAATCACTCTCCACAATACCACTACCTACAACTTTACTAGAGACTCCTTAGGTATCACCCTTCTCATTCTTATTCAGGATTACTCTATTCCCACAATACTCTTTTTTAATTATCACTTTCCCATTGGTGTCCATACATTACCATCCTAACTTGTTATGTCTATCCCTCATATCAAGTAAGTGTACTCTCAACTACAGCACTTTTTCATGCTAAACCACTTTTCAAACTATCTATCTACTAAGTAGAATAACTCTAATTCCATTCCCCACTATACCTAATACTAATCTGTATGTGTGTGTATTAATCGTACTGTTGTTATTAAGTGTAAATTTGTAAGGTGTAAATAAGAAACATTTGTGTATGTGTAAACGTATCAGTAGAGATCGCAATCTGAATCACGGGCAAATTCTCTCAGGAGTATACACTGAGGGCTGTAGTCAATAAGGAAAATAAAACTTGACACGAAAAAGAAGGCTCATAGCGATAAAGACATATGAAAAGTGGAAAGGGGACTAAAAGGCAGGTGCTCTGTAAAAAGACTAGGAATTGGAGCTGAAGAAAGAAAGAAGATAGCCCGTTAGACAGGAAACCCTTCCCTCTCCCCTCCCCAGGAACCCATGGTTCTTTCCGTACATCACTACGGCACCAGAGGAGAAAGATGGCAGGCTAGATGTGAGCCGCCCCGTTACAGAACAGACGCCATAGCTTCACGTCCAGAACTCCCTGAAGAGAAACTCCAATCCCTACTATTGTACTGTATGATGAGTCTTCAGTATTGTTTGTTTGTGTAGTGTGCGTGTGTGTAAAACATGTATGTGTAACTGTGTGTCTATGTAGAAGTGCACCTAATGACCAACCCATATCAAATGTATAAAAACCCACCCCTTTTCGTGTGTATCCTTCATAAAATGTACAAAATTTCTCAAACCATATAAATATTATATGAACTTAATGGTACAACATACCATCATTACTACTCATAGACTATAATGGAAGTAAATCATAGCCTATCATTTTATTAGACATATTTTTGTTTGTTATTCACCATTCACTCCAATATGAATTATTTTCCATTTCCAGTATAGGTATGTAATCTCATTAATCACATAATGTCAAAATCAGTATTTGTCACCATCAGTGAAAATGTCAAGACAAACTATGGACTTTTGTTTATCTTAAATTCATATTTCTACACATAGTAAAATTGACTTCTTATGGTTTCATACTATTTGTTTGCTGTATAAAATACATACCATTCTTTTTTATTTACTTTGGATAACTATTAATATACTCACAGCCAGAACTATATCACTCATGTTCCACTATTTTGCATGAGTAAAATTTTACTTGCATGTCTATTTGTAACAGTTGGTATAACAAATAACTTTCTACACACAAATATTGTATTTTCACATTACTATGGTAACCAAATAATCCAATAAAAGTAATACATCTAAGGTGTTACAGACATATTATTTCTTACATATTTTCCAAGCGTCAAATTTTACTTAATGTGTGTAATGAAGTATTTTTATAATATTTTACTTTCTAAAAATGACAAAACGACAGTTGTTTTCAAATCAGTATGATCAAAATGCTCGTTGTATGAGTGCTTGCCAGTTGACTTTTACCTGCAAATATGTATTTACACTGGCGCTAAATGTATTTGCATACAGCGTGATGTGTAACAAACACACAACTATATTTCATATTACAAGCATGCTACTTGTAGACATTGATTTTCCTGGCATCAATTTCATGAAGAAAGTAAACGTAAGACACAACAAAAATGAAACTAGAATAACAGTTCACCGCACTGTTCGTAACTTTTCTTGCAACCCATAATCTCTTTTCTTTGTTATTTTGGGATAAGAATCTGTATGATCTCAAAACCATATATGGGATTCGTATTTTTCTATCAACTGAAAAAGTCTTGCCTAGCCACTCCCTTATCATGAGAATAATTTTCAGCACACAACAACAACAACAACAACAAATAATGTGGCAAAGTGAGAGCACTCAGTTCATCAGCAAAACTAGTGCTCTAGCAGAGTGGAGGCAAACTTTTCTTGATGGTTCCTCCTGAAACTGATGACCAGCTGATCACAAGCAAAAACTTGCAAACAGAACCAAACAATGCGTGCATAGCGTTTACACCAGAGCAAATTCTCGTTTGCTGTTATGCGTTCACTTGTCTTCGCTATCGTTTAAACAGGAAATTACCTGAGATCACACGACTTTTTAAAGTGCACAGTTTTTGAACCTTTAACTAAAATTCCAGAAATATGTGAAAATTCCTTGGTTTTTTCCCGTGATTTTTCCCGGAACTCCAAAATTCTGTGATATTTCCCAGTTTCCAGGTTGAGTGGCCACGCTCTAATTACTTGTAAAGAACAGAAAGTTTACTTATGCAATTACGAGTAAACAATTGTCTGGTAATTCTTTACCAAAAGGTGACAAAATATAAGTACCACTGACAAATCAAATAAGAATATAAATTACCACCTCAGTTTGGACTATTGGAAGACGAAGACTCCCCAACCTACCACAAGTCCTCTTTAATAAAGGGACTAAGAGATTGAAAAACGAAATTTCTGGTGCTTTATTCAGTGCATGTGTGTTGGCAGTACTAATAACTTTGTCTCCAGAAGGAAAGTACTTGTCAGTCTCACACCATCCCCTTATAATTTATACAAATATTTTATCTCAATAAAAATACAACAAACAAGCGTACTTCATTTCCTGCATTAGTCTTCGTGATCTTTAATTCCAGATACTACCTTTCAAAGGTGCGCCTCGGTTGCACAGTGGTAGAGTGCCAGACTACAAATCTAAAGGTCGCGGGTTCGATCCCCGCCAGATCCTAGGATTTTTATCTGTCACTTTCCACTTCTTTCACCTCTGGCAGTACTGCTCATGTGAAAAATACCGAGTATCACCGTGGTTCGGAACCCACGTTAAACTGTAGGTCCCCCTATAACTGGCTGGGTAAGTCAGTTCGAAAGGTCGGAGGAAGGCAATGGCATACCACCTCCAAATAGGACCATGCCTAGTAAAGCACTGTGGTGTTCAAACCAATCTTCAGATTGTTGACTGCTTTACCTTACCTTTTTTACTACCTTTCAAACCTGCGGTCAAAAGCTACACTATTACACCAACATTAAATCCTCAAGTTGAACTGCCATACAGATAATGGATAACAAATTACTTTAAGGTGATAAAATTAACTCTCCATTTACTGGTAAGTGAAGTATATGTGTGGTATGTCCTTGTATTGTCACTCAAACATCTAAAGTGTATGAAAACTGCCAAAATATACTTAATCTCACCTGTTAAGTTCATAGAGGTGCATGTTTCTTGTGAAATACTGAGTGAGGGCTCTCGTGTTGCTCACACATTGCAATGCAGCATTCATGAAGCACGTATTACCCAAGTTGTTGAGGCCAGTCGCTCCTCTTTCAGCAGGAACAGCTGGAAAGCAAATGTATTTACGAATAATATTACAATAAAATTTTAAATAATGGCTACATAAGAAACCCATATTGTACAAACCAGAGTGGTAAAAAAACTACATTCCTGCTGACCAAGCCATAACAAACAACTCTGCATGAATTATTGTTTTCAGATTTTCATTTAACATAGTAATCTCCTTGTAAATGCATTTCAAGATGCGTAAGCTATCTCCCCCCCCCCCCCCCCCCCTTGGTTTACTTGTTCTCTACAATGTCATCATAATTGTTGCATTATTACCATCCCTCTCCACAGCTTGCTAGATCAATTACCATTATTGTCCGACTTTTTTCAAATTCTTGAAAACAACTGAGATGCTGCTTCAGGAAACACTAGGAGGTCCCTTTCAGAAAAGGAGAGATGAGTGTGTGAATAATGTACTTTATATATATTATTCTTGTTTCAGCAAATTCGATATTCTTTTGTTGCAAAATTGAAGTAGAGAGAGTTCCATAAATGATGAATTCAATTGCATTATGTAAATCCTCTTAATATTTACAGGATGCCAAGCCAGCATGAAAATTGTCTACGAAAATAATTAAAAATTTTAATTTCAAAGCTTCAGCTAAGTTTATTAAGTATTCTATTGATAAAACACTTGCCTTGGCAACAGGATCAAGCCTGCTCACCCTGCAGAATTGCTCATACCAGAATCAGATGGCACGTGTGGTGAATTTACTGGTGTTCCAATGCTACCATGTGAGCCAATAGGAAATACATACAACCAACCACATGCACTGCTGCTGAAGAGTTCTAAGTAACAAGAAGTAGTCACTTCGCTCTTTTCGGCCCCAGTCTTAATACATAACAGACGCACTCCTGAGGCCCATCCTATGTGTGAGGCAAAACACCTTGTGCCATCTGGTCTTGCCTAAACGCTGTTTGGTATCAGCCACTAACTGTGTGAATCATTACGTTTTCAGTTTCCTAGCCCACTAAAACTTAGACTGGCATTCATCCGTTGCATCATACCTCAGGGCAAGTCCTGCTCATATTCCATAATTTTATTTACAGTAGAATCTCGTTTTTACACTTTTCTAGGGACTTCAGTGAAATGGTGTAAAATGCAGGAAAATGTAAAAAGCAGGAAATAACGTTTCAAATGGTAAAATATGGTTACAGGATCAGCCTTGCATTTTCATAGTTAGTTTGTGATATACGTACATAATAGGCATCAAAATACTTGCCAGGAAATTTATTATATAATAAAGGTTATCCAAATTTTTACTATTTTAAGTGGCAGGCAGAACTGATAACTTTATGGGAAGTAGAAATTTTTGACGTAATTTCATTCATTATAATCGAGGATGCCGCTGCTGGGCTATGTAATACATCTTCAAAATTACCGCCTTTTACCAGCATTAATTATTTACAAAGTAAAACTCCTAAAGTTCCATTCGTTTTGTATTTTTTGATGTTTCACATGATGATATTAGAGAATTTATTTGCATTCTCGGGTGCAAATATATGACTAAGTATTTTTGTGACATCTGCATAGGATCGGCATCTCACACTATTATCGCTTTTTTCAGGTTGTGGTATTATGGTGGTGCCGAACCTAATAATACCCAACTTTAACAGATAACGTTCTTTATTAATAAGAAATAAGTGTCACAAAAATAATGCAACTCTATTTTCACGTCAACAAAGCAACTGGCTCTGACTGTTTGCATACACACCAGCCACTCTGGCAAAGAAGCTGGCGAAAATAGGAAATACACCACCACAAATCAGCATGTAGTAAGTCAACTAGATGTGTACTGCCAACAACGAGTTGCGAAATATATGGTTGAATAAATGCAAAGTGTCAAGAAACTTGACTGCAAAAAATTTAGAAACATTATACTTTAAGGCAAAAGCCATGCCAGTGTCAATTTATATAGATTACATCATTTTTTCTTCACGAACACATTTTTGAAAAGCGTAAAATGTGGAAAAAGTGTAGATACTTTAATGCAAAAACAGGGGCGAATTAAAATTGTGAACATAGGGAATTTGATGGGACTGACAAAACACTGTGTAAATGGCGGGGAAACGTAAAAACTGAAACCGTAAAAATGGGGTTTTACAGAATTTATCGATCAGACATCCCTTCCCAGGACACCCACAAGCTTTCACCACTTTGCCTTTCATCCTGACAACCTGTAGTGTAACACTAAACACTACTACGTCTTTTACGTCAACTTGAGGTATCTAAATATTAATTAATTGGATATTAGGTTTGCACAGAACAGAAGCTGCCACCAAAGTCAGGGTCTGTTACAAATTCTGGGGCCGAAAGACGGCACAAAGTAGTCTCAGATGACATACGAAGTAATTGAAGAGGTTTCTCCATAATCTAAGAGTAGCTGAGGACAATATAAAAGACAAATGAAGTGTTAATTCTTGTTGTAATAATGAAAAGTCTGGGTTGGAATTAATAATATAGTAATAAGGAGAGTTTACATCTCACCGTGAAGATGTGGCAATGATCTGCGACAGGCAAATACAAAAGAGATGCATACACACATACAACACTTTCAGCTATTGACAAAGGCCTTCTTCTGAAAATAGAACATTCACGTAATCTCACAGGCACACTACACACAGAGTCATACAACCATCACCTCCGGCTGCCGCACTTCAAAAGTGTGGCAGCCGGAGGTGATGGCTGTATGACTGTGTTGTGTGCCTGTGTGGTTGCGTGAGTGTTCTATTTTCAAAAGAAGGCCGTAGTCGATAGCTGAAAGTGTTGCATCTGTGTGTGTCTTTTGTATGTGCCTGTTGCAGCCCATTGCAGCTCTTTGTGGCGAGTTGTAAACTGTCCTTATTACTATGTTAATTCTTGTTGATTTTATATGTATGTTCATGGTAATTTGCATTATTCATTTATGAATGGTTTGATGTCGAACACATTGTTCCAACATTTGTCCTGAAATGTAATAAGGTGAATAGATTGAGTTGAGAAGTTTGGCAGTAAACTTGAGTTCTTATTTATATTTATGAAGAGCATCTCAGTTGAACCATTAACATCAAGAAACTTATAAATTATAATAGCATGTTTTGGAAACTACAGAGGCGCAGCTAAGGCTGGATCTCTCAAACAAAATTTAATACAACTACATTAAATCACGAGCTTAACCTGGCTGGAAGTTAACTTAAATATGGAAGTGTCGGTTCGCGGTTGGAAGAAAATATTTTAACCAGTTTCCACAATACTTCATGTTTCAACAGTGAGACAGGAAGAGCACTTCAGACCCTTCCATCCCATCTTATTTGTAGAGCAGTGGGATGGGGTTGTATAATTTTGGAGTCATCTGTGGGAGAGACGTTAATGTTGTACAATCCATATCCTTCCAACAATCTTAGACCTACAATTTGGCCACAATAACTCGATTTTTTGTCGGTGCTGCTACAAATGGAGAAAACCAGCACTAGTTGAAAGATATTCACTTATTTACAAGGGCTGCCAATGTTATAATGCTCCTCTACATGAAGTATTACTGTACACCTTGTTAGAGTAATTATTCCAGCACTGCAGCAAGCAGCCGATGCTGCCTTCCCCACACTGCTCCGCCCGCCGCAGCAGCCGTAATGTTTGTGTAAGACACACCTCCTGCAGCTCCCAGCAGCCACCGCACAAATCGTCAAGTTATCGTCACCAAATGGTATGTCTTTTCTTCTAATGACAAATTTTACAGAACAAATCCTGCACAAACGAATGCATACTGTGAGAAATTTATATCTCCGGACACAACAATCCCCACTATTTTCTAACATTTTAAAGTTATTTTAAAAGTTTTAGCACACTTTGGGTATATGCATGTACTAACAGTTTGCAAAGCAGTATCCAGCAGTAAGAAATTATCTTTGCCTAACAACAGATAATGAAGTATTACTGTGTCCTGTCACGTGCACAGTGGATGTATTATTCGAGTTGCAGGTGGAGGTAAGTGTTCTCAAAACACACACACACACACACACACACACACACACACACACATACACATACATATTTCGCTATAATTGGAATACAACTGTTTCCACTAATGGGAAGTCCAGAGAGGTTGTAACTCCCAATTAAGATGAAAGACGTGCTGCAGACAGGCGCACAAGTAGACTTAATCACATTCACTCAACTAAAATTTATAGGCACAGTTTCATTAGAATAAGATCATAGATACAGATACACCATCACAACCACAGCAATGATAAACAGCAGAAATGTGCGCGCAAGTTGTGCCCGAGTGTGTGAATGTATGTGTGTTCTTATTCTGATGAAGGCTGTGCTGAAAATTTAAATCATGTGAATCTTACTGTCATCACTGTGTGCCTGTCTGCAGCTTAATGATCATTTTCACGGAGAGTAACGAGCCGTCCTAATTAAGTGTATATTTTTTTGTATTCCCATTGTGTCTGAAGGTTAAGTATGAAGACAACCATGTTTTGTGGCTTATGGGTATTTTCTAAATCACAGTGTAGTGTGAAGTTTTTTTGAAGGCGCAATTCCAATAATAAATCACACAATTTGTGGTGAGTGATCCATTGTTATAAAATAGTTTGTAGTTCATTCCCTTTAATGTCATTACAGGAAAACACACCAGGAGCCTATATAAGAATTGTATGTAGAGAGGAGTAATGTAAGATCATTAGTTGGTGGTAGTGTTGCATTGTGAGAATCTAAGAACTTTATGCCCTATCAGATTAACCTTTGACTGTGAGCACTCACATGGTTTACGTTTATCCTGTAAATGATTTGCCAGTGATCCCATTTCTTCAGGCCATGTAAGGTCCTTGTTCCTGACTTCAATCAAAAGCTGATCTTCATCCACTACGCCCAAATCCTCCAATGTAGGTTCTTCATCTTCAATAAGAAGCATGTTGTTCTGCAATGGAGAGCAATGCAGTTGCATGCATGTACTAAAACAATTTTCAAGTTACATTCTACGTTTCCCAATTGGAAAGCAGATGTAAGTACACTATAAACAATTACAAGGAAAGAATTGGACCTTAGATCCTCTGTTACTTCAAAATACATTACCATTTAATTAATGCATTCTCAAAGTAACCTTGGATTTTAAGGATTTATTTTCCGTGTAGACAGCTATGAGCAGTAAACAGACCAGATAATTGAAGAATATGCGTCAGAATTTCAAAGAAGAAGATCATGAGCAGAACAAATCCTAAAATTTAAAATCATTCTCCAAATTCACCGAATTATGAAAATAATTATTTGTTATAATTTTAAAATTGCATACCCAATTGAGCACAGTTTAATTGGCTTGTAAATTCGTAGTTTACTACAAAAATATTATGTTGATGACCAGCAGAGTGTCAAATGTTAAAGTTTACAGTATCATTCAGAACATTTCAAACTGAAGACATCAAATTTGAGGTCTGATAAGAAGATGGATTAGCATCATTACCATTCAATTTCACTCTATGCGAAAATGGTCAGCCAATGCCAGAACACCATGAAAAGTGTCAAAAACTGGGCTCAAAATTTCAAATAAAAATATTAGAGAAGGTATTTGATCAAGATTCAACAATCAATCATCAGACTGAAGATCACAAAACAGAAAATTGTGATATCATAACACTTTACACATCTGAAACCAAGATAATCAATGGCACATCCCAAATAAACAACAGGCTCATACAAATTTAGAAACTTGACCTTAGTGACAAAAGAAAAAAAAGAAAAAAAGAAAAAAAAAACCAGCTGGTTAACAGAACTTAATTCATACTTAATAGAAATTGGCATTCATATGGAAATAATTTAAGATACGACCTTTCTTAATTCACAAATACAAATTTTCTGAGACATTTATGTAAGAATGAGCATGGTTAGAAGAATGTAAAAGAAACATAATGAACATATGGAAAGATACTAGGAGGAAAAGTAGGAAAGAAATGCAAAGCATGTGAAATGAAATCCACACACACACAGAGAGAGAGAGAGAGAGAGAGAGAGAGAGAGAGAGAGAGAGAGAGAGAGAGAGATTCACAGTATATATTTGAAATTACAACAAATTACAGCTAACTTACCTCATCCTTAAAATGCCATAACCTCATGTCTTCTGGTCTTATCCTGAGACGAGCGCACAAGAAGTCATAAACTTGCTTGATTGTAGCCATGCGGCTGAACGCTGCCACATACGCTAACTGTCGCTTAGGTGGTGTGGGGAAATTGGAAACCATGGCGTAGCCTGTGGAGCCTGCAATGTTAAAATAATCATAATTTATAATAATGCAAAGTCCCGACTAGAAATCAACAATATGATAAGGTCAGATAACAACTCGCTGCAGAGACACACTGTGAAGCCTTCTATGTGGGAATGACAAGCAACAAACTGTCCATTCGCATGAATGGACACAGGCAGACATTGTTTGTTCGTAATGAGGATCACCCTGTGGCTAAGCATGCCTTGATGCACGGACAGCACATCTCGGCACAGTCTTACACCATCCAGGTTATCTGGATACTTCCCACTGACATCAATCTTTCAGAACACCAGAGATGGAAACTTGCCCTTCAGCATATACTCTCTTCTCGTTGCCCACCTGGTCTCAACCTCCGCTAAATTCAAATTACCACCCATCATTCTTTAACATCTTTGCCTCTGTTCTCTGGGCAGAGCCTTTTTTGCAACTGGCATCTCTGTCCAACTTCTTAGCTTTTTACAAATGTGTGCCTTGTTGTGTTTGCATGTGTGTGTGTGTGTGTGTGTGTGTGTGTGTGTGTGTGTGTGTGTTTACCTTTCCCCTTTTTCCCCTAAAGTAAGTCATTCCACTCCCAGGATTGGAGTGACTCCTCATCCATTCTCTTAAAATCAGCATCCTTCCCTTTTTCCACTCCTTCCTTCATCTTCCTGATGAAGCAGCCAACGGTTGCAAAAGCTTGAATCCTTGCGTTATAGTGTGTTTTTGTCTGTCAATGACCCTGTGCTTTGGGTAAGTTAAACGACCTCTATAATAAACACACACACACACACACACACACACACACACACACACACACACACACACAAAACTGAGCTTTTCTCCCAAGGTAGGTCTTTCTCTTCCTGGGATTGGAATGACTCCTTACCCACTCGCTTAAATCCCTCATCCTTTACTTTTCCCTCTCCTTCCCTGCTCTTTCTGAAGAAGCAACCTTAGGTTGTGAAAGCTCAGTTTGTGTGTGTGTGTGTGTGTGTGTGTGTGTGTGTGTGTGTGTGTGTGTGTGTGTGTGTGTGTGTATCAACAAACCAGTGCCATTTTGCCTGGTAAGTCCCCCTTTCTTTACATATGTACCACTGATTATTAAAACAATGAAAAATTCCCATAATTCTAAAAAAATTCCTGGGCACTTCCTGGATTTCTCCTGCATGAATAAATCCCTGAATTTTTCCCAAATCTTCCAGTTGTCCCAGGTCATATACACCATGTATAACATTTTCAGCTTGATGGACGATATAAAATATGTATTTAAAAATATCACGTTTCAGTTTCATTGAACGATTTAACATCACGAGTGGAGAGAATAAGCTTGTAACACACTTGGCAGGTCCTTTTATTTATGTTCTTATGTATTTTGAACATACAAGTTCTTATGTGGTGTTCAAAATACATAAAAACACAAATAAAAAGACCTGCCAAGTGTGTTACAAGTTTATTCCTGCAATGTTCCCATTCAGACAGCACAGTGGCACGGCAAGCCAAGTGTATCGCGATGAGCCAATATTGAGCTGGGCCTAATAATAATAATAATAATAATGTCCTGTAGCTCATTGGCCTAGTGCAAGTCTTTCAATTGGACGACACTACGTCGACTTGCATGTGCCTAGCCTACCCCAATTATCCAACCAGGGAAAGGGGACCGACAGCTTAACGTGGAATCCAAACCACATGTTGTTTCTGGCGACTCCTCACTTTGTTGGAAGGTGAAGGATGGGTTAAAGTGCAGACTGAAAAAAATCTGAGGTCCGACCGGGTTCAAACACACAACTTTTCGGTTTCCAGTCGAGTGCTTCACCACAATACCACTGGGCCCAACATTGAGCTGGGCCTGACCCAAGATGACTAATTGTTGTAGGTTCTGAGAAATTTACTTTATTGGAACAAACTATAACTCATATGACAAAAGGCATAATTAGACAACTAAGTAATAACAAGAAACATAAATCTGAATGAGGTTGTGTCAAAAACAATCACTGCATGTAATAATGGTTTGTATGAATAGCACTACCCTTCACTTAACACCACTGTGCATACTCACTGAGTGCGGCGGCACCGTAACCCCCGACCATGCCAGACCAGGAGGCCTGCGGGGCTCTGGCCGGCGGAGACTGGTGCCGCAAGAGCCTCAGGTTTAGTGGAAACAGTTCCAGTTCCTCCTTCTCGCCATTCTTTGGAAGTATTACCTGTCGAGAGCACCCTGTATTTAGAAGAGCTATTTATTCAATGCTGAATGAGTTAATTATTAAAAACAAAATTAATTCCCCATAAGAAACACTGTTTCAGTACTCAGTTAACAAAGAGGAGTTGCGTAGAAAATAATATTAAAATGTGTAAAGCAAGACAGAAAATAGCAATATTTTTCACATAAACAAATAACTTAGACTGCAGAAAATGTGACAAAACTTCAAAGTTAATTTACTTGAAACATCTCTTCCACCCACCCCCATCTCGATGTGATAACTTACACATTATGCCTCACCTGTCTTGGAAGTGGTGGTGAACCTCCATACCACTGTGAAAGGGCTTTCCACAGAGAATCTGGAACTAGTTCAAAATCACGAGGGTGGACAAGTTCAGGATTCCTCTTCAGCTTTCCACCCTCTCCAGTCAGTGGTGTGGCCACCTATCATATAGTTAAACACTATTTAGAGAGAAGAGAAGAAAGATACATACAAACATAGATCAATAATTACAAAGGAGCAACAAACTTTAAAAAAAAAAAAAATATTGGTAAATATTGTGGGCTGTTGGAACAGTCCAATGAGCCACAGAAAGGCACAAATAACAGATAATGGCATTAAAGCTTTCAGCCGTTTAGGCCTTTGTTTGTTAGACACACACACACACACACACACACACACACACAGACAGACAGACAGACAGACAGACACGACTGCCATCTCCAGTCGCTGTGGCCGATCTGCACCACCCGGCATGACCTAGGCAGAGCAACGAGTGGAGGGGAGGGGGGTGAGGAAATGGCAAGGAATGGGAAGCAGGAGGGGAGGAGGGCTGCACGGCACGGGCGAGGGAATACACCAGTGCTGTCTGACAGACAGTGCGGAAGGAAGGGAAGGAAATGAAACGCGTGGCGGGATGGGAGACGAATGTAGGGATAGAGAGTGGCAGGGAGAGAAAGGGAAGGGTGGTAGAGGCAGGAACTAGCGAAGGTTTAGGCCTGGGAAATTGCGGGAGCGTAGTATATATTGTAGGGAGAGTTAACATCTGCACAATTCAGTAAAGCTGGTGTTTGTGGGGACGATCCATATGGCACAGGCTGTGTAGCAATCAATGAAGTGAGTCACACTATGCAGTGCTGCATGCTCTGCAACAGTGTGGTCTAGCTGTCTCCTGGCCACATTTTGACAATGACCATTCATTCGGTTAGACAACTGAGTAATGGTCATGCCCACATAGCAAGCTGCACAGTGGTTGTAGCTCAGTTTGTATATAACATGGCTGCTTGCACAGGTTGTCCAGCCTTTTATGGTATAGGAAATGTCAGTAACAGGACTGGAGTAGGTGGTGGTGAGATGGCGGATAGGACAGGTTTTGCATCTAGGTCTATTGCAGGGATATGAGCCGTGGGGTAGGGGGTTGGGAGCAGGGATGGACAGGGATAATACATTGGTTAGATGGGCGGCGGAATACCACTGTGTGTGTGGGGGGGGGGGGGGGAGGAGGATATTTGGTAGGGTATGTCTCATTTCAGGGCAGGATGAAATGCCTGGCAAAGACCTTGGTTTAACTTCTCCATTCCTGGGTGATACTGGGTTATAAGAAGAGTGTTCCTTTCTAATCAGACGGTGGGTGTGGGGGAGATGGTGGGTGACTAGACAGACAGGGCCTGTGAGAACTGTTTCTGGACAAGATTTGGAGAGTAACTGCGGCCAGTGAAGGCCTCAGTGAGGTGCTTGGTACATTTGGAGAGGGACTGCTTGTCACTGCAGATGCAACAAACCACAGGTGGCTAGGCTGTATGGAAGGGACTTCTTGGTGTGGAATGGGTGGCAGCTGTCAAAATGGAGTGGAATGGGTGGCAGCTGTCAAAATGGAGATATTGTTGATGTGTACCGAGGTACTGATAAGGCCATCTTTGAGGAATAGATCAATGTTGAGGAAGGTGGCTCATTGGGTTGTGTATGACCACGTGAAATGAATAGATGAGATAGTTTGAGGTTTTGATGGAACGTGGATAGTGTGTTCTCACCTTCAGTCCAAATTATGAAGATATCACCAACGAATCTGAACCAGATGAGGAGTTTGGGTTCTGGGTACTTGGGAAGAATTACTCTAGATGGCCCATGAACAGGTCGGTATAGGAGGGTGCCATACAGGTGCTCATGCCTGTGCCGCAAATTTATTTATAGGTGATGCTTTCAAAGGAGAAGTAATTGTGGATGAGGCTGTAGTTGGTCAAGTTAACTAAGAAGAAGGTTGTGGGCTCGCAGTCGGTAGGATGTTGTGAAAGGTAGTGTTCAACAGAGGCAAGGCGATGAGCATTGAGGATGTTAGTGTAGAGGGAGGTGGCATCAACTATGACACCAGGTGGTGAAGGAACAGGAACTGTGGAGAGTCGGAGGAAATGGTTGGTATCTTTTATATAGAAGGGTAGGTTGTGGGTGATAGCCTGAAGGTGTTGGTCCACGAGAGCAGAGATTCTCTCAGTGGGAGCACCGTAACCGCCCACAATGGGACGTCCAGGGTGGTTGGGTTTCTGAACTTTAGAGATCATGTAGAAGTTGGGGGATGCAGGTGGGGTGAGGAGAGAGATTGGGGAGAGGTCTTGGGAGGGGGGCTACGGATTTGAGGAGGGACTGGAGATCCTGTTGGGATTTTGGGATGGGATCATTGTGGCAGGGTGTGTAGGTGGAAGACAATTGGCAGAGACCTTCTGCAACATAGTTCTTGCGGTTTAAAACCACAGTGGGGGAGCCTTTGTCAGCAGATAGGATCATAAGGTCAGGATAAGTTTTGAGGTGGTAAATAGCATTTCTCTCTGAGGGTGTGAGATTGGTATCAATTTTGAGGGATTTGGGGAAAGATGGTGAGGCCAGGTTAGATGTTAGGAAATTCTGAAAAGTGCGAGGGGAATGATTTGGGGGCAGTCCCATTGAAGTGTCAGGATATCACGTATATTGAGAACAATGTACTTCAATATAAGGGATGTTCAGAAAGTCTCTCCACAGTGCCGTACGATTGTTAGACACGTATGCTGTATGCCGCAGTGAATATACCGAAATGAAACTCAATGACTTAGAAGAAATTAATATTCATTTACAATTAAATATTTTTCACATCAAACTGTTGAAAGTTTCTTCCTTGTTGTTGAATACAAAAATCAATTTGTCTAATAATGTTTCAAATTTTCCAATTATTTGTGGAAAATATGACGCCAAGTGTAGCAACATGCAGTCGTGTAAAAATCAGCAGTGCCCAAGACACAACATGGTTATGGTTATACCTATAATAAAAACACAATCCACCATGACAGTGTGAACCTACACTTAGTGGAAGATGATAAATGTTCCTGTAACATATCTACTGATGATGAGCCTGCAGGGACTTGAAAACTAGTTATGGAATAAAAACATCCATAAAAGCAGCTGGTTGCATTTTTTAACCAAAATAAACCACCAAATTATGGTACAGCTGAAGTTCGCATACAACATAGATATTCTGAAGTATAAAGACAATTTTAATCCAAGCCAAAACATCTTAATTGTTGAAGGAATGATACCATGGTGTGGCCAGTTATATTTTGAAGTTCACAATCCATTGGAAATGGCATAATCATTCAGATGATGTGTGATTCAAGAACGGAATACATTTCCTCATTCAAAACATATTCTGGCACTGGACAACCTTTAACAAAAACAGTGATGAAACTACTGACACCTTCTTATGGAAAGGCATCACCTTTACATGGATAATTACTACAACAGGGAAGTTATTTGACAATAAAATTTGAGTTTGTAGAATGATATGGTGAAATAGAGAATTTCCAGAAAAATTAAAACACTTAAAGGTCAAGTGTTTGAAGCTTGTCATCAACAGAAAGTTGAAGTACTTGCACAGGTATGGAGACCTTTGAAATCTAAAATGATATGAATGACCTCTACAATACAAAATGCCAATTTGACTGACACTCAAAGAAAATGCAGAAAAACCAATTACACAAAAACCTGGAAGTGTGTGAAAGGAGTGGATTGGGCAGACCAATATTTGAGTTATTACACTACATGCCAAAAAACTATAAAATGGTAAAAAATGGTTTGCATGTCCTCTTTAATTGCACATTATTTAATGAATACCATACTGTATGTCCACGATAACTCGATGATTCACGCTCGAGCTGCCGCGACAGCACTTTACAGCTACGATGGGACATGGAGGGTAAGGGGAATGCAGCGTCCGCCGCTTACAGCAGTGGTGGGGCCATCACCCACCCATTACGGAATCGAAAGCAGCACTCTCACAAATACTATTCACTTAAATGACCCAAGGAAATACCGAATGTATTGACATTTTACTGACCAACTGTTTTACCTGCAGCAAAGCTATGGTATTGTATACCAGGGTGGCCACCAAATCTTCATTTTCAAATTCAAGGTTTTTTCCAGGTTTTCCAGGTTAAAAATAATTATTTTCCAGGTTTTCACAAAACTTAATGTTGCTCAAAGGGGTTAGCAAAGAACTGTACCGTAAAAAAACTAGTTACATATTTAAAAACAAAACAAAAAACATGTCGTCGAAGTTGAACCATGTCACGTTGTAATATACAGCAAGCAGTGGCAAATCCAGGATTTGTGTTGGGGGGAGGGGGGGGCGCAGAGCTCATAAAAACTGTAGCACTGTACCTCAAACTGATCTAAAAAGAACCAGCTCATATTGTGAGGTTTTCCTCATGGTTTTGGGGGATCTGCAGCCCCACAGACCCCACTCCCCCGCCCCAGATTCGACACTGACAGAATCTATAAAACAGGGAGTACATTTTAAGTTGACAAACCAGAGTAACTAGAAAAAAACAGTATCTATTCAACAATGGTTTTCACCATTATGAACGGCTGGCAGACGCTTAGGAAATGATACTAAACTTGAACTGTCTCCACCATTTGGGAGCGGTGTGGGTGGCTAGTGTAAAATTTTAAATGGAAACTCCCATTGTTAATTGCAGATTCAGATTCTACACACCAAATCACGTGTAGTTTGGTTGAATTTTTTTTATTTTATTTTATTTTATTTTATTTTATTTTTTTTTTTTCCAATTGGCAACATGTTGCACTGTAATTGTAAGAATTTTTGCCATACTGCTGAAGAAATGTGCCAACCAGGAAAGTGAAAGGTTAATCATATTGATGATGCTTCAGAACCCAACGAAATGATACCTCAGTTATGGGCGATCTGGATTAATGTATCACTTTGGAAGACTGCCCTGTCCACTGCGGGGAGAGGCATGGATCACTTTGGGGATCATTTGGTAGCGTTCTGAAGTATCATGAATATGGTTTTCATTTATTTTATTACCTGTTTAGTACATTTCTTCACCATTATGACAAGTATTTCTTAGTATTACAGCACCATCTGTCGTAAAAAAATATCCACCACACCATACATGATGTTGGTTAAAGTGCAGTTTATGTGGCAGCGGCTAGCCGTCGCTCTCGCTAGGTTAGGAACAGCAGAGCAGCCAATCAGGAGTCGAGTTATGCCGGCCAATAAGATTGCGTGTTTCATGACGAGTAAATTTGACGTCAATTTCAAAGTTTATTCGAAAATTTTGGTGCGGCGTTTGTGTAATTGTAATTGATTTTCCATATATAAGGGATTTTTAGATAATTGTGGTATTACCCACATAAGTGACCTATTATTAATACTCCACAGCAGTCAACCATAGAACAGGTATAGCATGTTATATTTATTTTATGATCTGTACAAAACAGTGACCATCTTACGTGAAAGTTAGGTATAGGTTAAACGAGAAGTTTTTACTTTTAGTATGTGAGGGCGCGTAGCGCTGAGATTATATCAGCCCGAGCTATCTAGATTGCAAGCATTCTTGTAAATTACCGCAATTACTTTTACTGACCGGACAACGGTTCATATAAGAACATGTCAACAACAGAGCAGGTATAGTATGTTTTATTTATTTTATGATATGCTCCAAACAGTGATCAAGTGGCATCCATACTGATAGCAACTGTAACATGTTAATCGTTAAAAACTTTTGCATACACCGCTTCGATTTGTTTACATTTGACAATTTTAATGCTGTTTCTTATTGGTCATGGCATCATAACTCCTGATTGGCTGCCCTGCCGTTCCTAACCAAGAGAGCGCGACGGCTAGCCGCCGCCGCATAAACTGCACGTTTACCCATGATTTGAGCCTTAGAATACGAATCTGCAATAAAACATCGGGGTCCCTATTTAAAATTTTTCCCTTGAAACTCCCCCCCCCCCCCTCCACAAACGGTAGAAACGATTCAGGTCGAGTATTATTTCCTAAGCCTCTGCCATCCACACATGCTGTGGAAAACCATTTTTAATATCTACTGTTTTTCCGAGTTATTCCGGTTTACACCCTATATAATGGACCAAGTTGAGTTCAAGTAGTTTGATTTGGAAACATGTAACCCATGGATAAACTGTCTCGTATGAGCTCTGATATCGAGTTATTATCTGTTTTGACATGACGGACAAACATTTTACTCTAAAACACGTTGAATTACTTAATCTGTGCGGGCACAGGTAAGGTCGATTCACACTTTGATTCACTCTATTGTTCTCTGCAACAATAGTTTCACTCTGTTCCATCTCAGAAAGATGTAGGTGGCGTTAGTCTCTAAATATATTTAATGATATTTTGAATGTATTGTTGTAAGACAGCTGTTAAAGCAATAAATAACAATTGAAAGAAATTGCCTTTTCGCAAAAGTCGTGTCCCGTATTACATAGTTATACTTACCTCTTTTTGGAGGACAATTAGCATGTAAAAAAGTTGCAATCAACAATGTTAGAACTGTATTTCATACGGGCCCAGCTAGCGCTCACTAGGTGGCGTTGCGTGCACATATGCTTTTTGAAAACCCATTAACATATAACGAGGGGATTAAACTTTTGTGTTGACCATAAAATAAATAATTGATGCTGTTCCTGCTCAATGGTTGACAGGTTCTCGACGTACCCTTGTCCGCTAAGTAAAGTAATTATCCTCTTAATTGTTACCGCGACTCCTCAGCTGGGAGCGGATGAAAAACAGTTCAGCCATCAACAATAGGTACACGAGGACTGTGTTTACTATTTACATATTACCAATGTCACGTCAGTCACAGGAATCGTCTATAATTGTTACTAACGAACATAGGCGCCGACTTTTGAAAATCTTGGGGTATGCTCAGTGCCGTACCCAAGTATTTCTAAAGAAAAATAGATAAATAATACAAAGCAAAGCCAAAAACGTATACAAAACATACACGCTACCGATTCCAAATCATCGTCACCATCACAATTATAAGTCCCCAAATTTTATTGATTTATGAACAAAAATATTTCTTTGAATATATCTATAAACAATGATTTGATTAATGTATATTTGACAGAATATTTGATTATTTTTAGTATTCGGATGGAAATTTGTGATGACTACAGATGGTAGTGCGCAGGATATGTTTCCTTTATCGTAACTAACAACATTCTCAAACTGTTGACTACTAATTTAGACATTGGACAATTATTTAGTAATGAAGTTTTTAAATTATTTTGTTTCCTTTACCTTGATACAATTATTTGTAATTATTGTTGCTTTTACTCCAACTTAGATATCAAGCAACGATATATATTTTGACAATGCATTGTAGCCTAATGCTTTTTGTTTCCTCGAGGTAATGGTAGACAATCTAGTCACAATGAATTATTGGAAGCCCTGCAATGTTATCTACCATCTTTGAACAAATGGTTGTGGCTAGACGGACAGATAAAGATGAGGGGAGGGAAAGGGTTAAGACGTAATTCCATGCACAGGTGACACAGGTCAAAAAGAGCAGAAACTAAGGTCTGAGTACTACGTTCAATTGTTGACAAATTGTTGAAGCCTGAAAATTCAAATTCAGAAAAAAATATATTACTAGCTGTTGCGTTTGGAGAATTTTGTAGAGCTGCCAATTAAAACACAAAGACCTTCCCAAGTTGTTATGAGGACTGTCTGTTTAAAGAATGTTTTAGCTAGAAGGGATAGGGCAGTCTCCGCAGCAAGTATGTCGGCTCACTGGTAACGTATGTGGTTGTCAAAAAGTTATCTCAAAAGATACCGGGAATTAAATTCGTAGTGTAAACATTTTCAATCTATCACAACAAACCCACTTCATTTCTAGTTATTTAATACAATGAAGGGTTGCCGCCTTCAGTTTACAATATTGACTTAACAAGCGGAATTCCATTAACATTCGGACTATTTAGAAAATGGTCACTTCACTCACATGTGAACGTGGATTTTAATGCCTACGAATTCAATTACCTGATTAAAATAATCTATTTAGAGAGGTGTCTCACAAAAGCCAGCCGGCCATCAATGGGATGAGAGAGTCGATTTTAATTACAGTCAAGAAATATAACGTAAAGAAAAATGATACTAAAATTTTCAGTGGGTTATGCCTGGTATACCCATTCAAATTTTGGGGTATGCTTGAGCGACCGAGCATACCTGTAGTACGCGCCTATGCTAACGAAGCATCACAATACCAACTTTTACGGAGTTTATAGTTAAAATCAACAAAATGCTTCCGTGAAGAGATTTTTCATCACAGAATCGGACAAACGAGATCTGTGTTGTGAGTAGGGGGCGGGGTGTCAATTACAAAAATTGCTAAAATGTAGTACAAATAAATATTGCCTTTCATTCTAGCTGCGATTTCGTAGTCACGCCTTACAATAAAATCGCGTCTCTTCGACGTACATCGTGAGGAATTGAGTCGCGTGGTTGAACAACACTTCGAGATAAATACAGAAATAGATAACGGAATACGTAACCTACAATTATAAAACTTTTTAAACCGCCCATAAATATATTTGAAAATGTTTTTGTACACAAAAATGAAGCGATGAATATTATTTAACCCGCAGGCAGTAGCACTCTGAGCATTTAGGTCACCGTAAATTTAAAACGGCTGGCATTTTGTTACTTTTAAATATTAAACTTTGAGGTTTTTTTCTTACTAAAATTATAAGAATTACTTGCTTACTCTTATGAAGTACATTTCGAACTGGTCGTGTAATATGAGCAATAGGCTATACACGCGAACGATCGTTTAATTCTTAAAGTCACGAGACCACATGGGTTAAAAATCCCGGTTTCTGGCTGAAATTAAAGTTTTTTCCCGGTTTTTTCAAATTCAAGGCTTTTTCCTGGTTTTCCCGGTTTCAAGGTTCGTTGGCCACCCTGTATACATATGTATCAAAAATAATGAAAAATGCAAACAGATTGATATCAAACTTACAACATCCTAATTTAGTATACAGAGATTCTTTAAACAACTTAGATACACAGATTTGTCTCAAGTAAACATGAAGCCTCTGATAAAAATCTCTTAAAAGTGGAGTTTTAATGAAACAGGAAGTTTAAATCAGTGTGTTCTTCACTGCAGAGTAAAATTCGTTCTAGTATTTGCCACATTGCCGGTTTGTGGAAGTTTAACTCAACTTGCAGTATTTGTGCATAATGAAAGAACTTCTATACGTTACAGTTTGTGTGTATTTAATACAGGTGCGAAATGCCAATGTATGAAAGGAGACAAACCAACCAAATCAACAGTTACTCTTTAAGCACATAATTGACAGCACTAGGCAAGAAGGAATGAAATGAATTGACCGGCTAATTTGTTACATTAGAAGGGAAAATATAATGACAGTATATTCATCTTTGAATTTAATTTTTTTATTGTCACTGTAAACGTAAATGCATTGTTGTTGTTGTTGTTGTGGTCTTCAGTCCGGAGACTGGTTTGATGCAGCTCCCCACAATACCCTATCCTGAGCAAACCTCTTCATCTCCATATAAGAACGGCAACCTACATCTGTCTGAATCTGCTTACTGTATCCGTCTCTTGGTCTTCCCCTGAGATTTTTTCCCCACACACTTCCCTCCAACGCTAAATTCACAATTCCTTGATGTCTAAGAATGTGTCCTACCAATCTAGCCCTTCTTTTAGTCAAGGTATGCCAGAAATTTCTTTTCTCCCCAATTCTGTTCAGTACCTCCTCATTAGTTACGCGATCCACCCACCTAATCTTCAGCATTCTTCGGTAGCACCATATTTCAAAAGCCTCAATCCTCTTCCTGTCCGCACTGTTTATCGTCCATGTTTCACTCCCATACAAGGCAACACTCGACACAAATGCCTTCAGAAAGGACTTCCTTAGGTTTAAATCAATATTCGATGTTAACAAATTTCTCTTTCTCAAGAACACTTTTCTACCCTTTGCCATTCTGCATTTTATATCCTCTGTACTGCGACCATCATTTGTTATTTTACTGCCCAAGTAATAAAACTCATCTACCTCCTTTATTGCTTCGTTTCCCAATCAAATTCCTTCACCATCACCTGATTTTCTTACACTGCACTCCATTACCCTAGTTTTCCTCTTGTTAATGTTCATCTTATATGCACCTTTCAACACACTGTCCATTTCGTTCAATTGCTCTTCCAGATCCTTTGCTGTATCTGACAGAATTACTATGTAAATAACCTTACGCTTCCTATATTTTACTCCTGCTTGGTTCAGAACTTGAAAGAGTTTATTCCAATCAACATTGTCAAAAGCCTTCTCCAAATCTACAAAAGCTAGAAATGTAGGTTTGCCTTTTCTTAATCTATCTTCTAGGATAAGCCTTAAAGTGAGTATTGCCTCCCGTGTTCCTACATTTCTCCTGAACCCAAACTGATCTTCCCCGAGGTCGGATTCTACCAGCTTTTCCATCCTTCTGTATATAATTCGTGTTAATATTTTGCAACCATGACTTATTAAACTGATGGTTCTGTAGTTTTCACACCTGTCTGCACCTGCTTTCTTTGGAATGGGGATTATAACATTTTTCTTAAAGTCTGAGGGTACGTCACCTGTCTCATACATCTTACACACCAGGTGAAACAATTTTGTCATGGCTGGTTCTCCCAGAGACTTCAGTAGCTCTGAGGGAATATCATCTACTCCAGGGGCCTTGTTTCGACTTAGGTCTTTCAGGGCTCTGTCAAATTCTTCTCTCAGTACAGTATCTCCTATTTCATCTTCATCTACATCCTCTTCCCTTCGTACAATATTGTCTCGAAGTTCATTTACTTTGAAGAGCCTCTCTATATACTCTTTCCACCTTTCACCTTTCCCTTCTTTGCTGAGAACTGGTTTTCCATCAGTGTCCTTGATATTCATAGAGCTGTTTTTCTTATCTCCAAATGTTTCTTTTATTTTCCTGTAGGCTGTATCTACTTTTCCCCTATTTATACATTCTTCTACATCCTTGCATTTGCCTTCTAGCCACTCCTGCTTAGCCATTTTGCACTTCCTGTCAATCTCATTTCTTAGTTGTCTGTACTCCATTTTGCCTGTTTCATTTACTGCATTTTTATATTTTCTCCTTTCATCGATTAAATTTAGTATCTCCTGTGATATCCAAGGATTTTTTGTAGGTCTTTCCTTCCTACCAATTTTGTCCTCTGCTACCTTCACTATTTCTTCTCTCAATTTTACCCATTCCTCCTCTACCGTTTTATTTTCCCCTGTTTCTGTCAATTGCTGCCTAAAGCTCTCTCTGAAATTCTTAAGAACCTCAGGTTCCTTCAGTTTATCCAGGTCCCATCTCCTTATTTTCCTACCTTTTTGTAGTTTCTTTAGTTTCAGCCTACACTTCATAACCAACAAGTTATGGTCAGAGTCTATATCTGCCCCTGGGTATGTCTTACACTGTAAAACCTAGTTCCGAAATCTATGTCTTACCATTATAAAATCTATCTGGTATCTCCCGGTGTCTCCTGGTCTCTTCCATGCATACAACCTTCTTTTGTGATTCTTGAACCAGGTGTTTGTTATAACTAAATTCTGTTCTGTGCAAAATTCTACCAGGCGGCTTCCTCTTTCATTCCTTTTGCCCAGACCATATTCACCTACCATCTTCCCTTCCCTTCCTTGTCCTACTACCGAATTCCAGTCTCCCATAACAATTAAGTTTTCCTCTCCCTTAATTGTCTGAATAATTTCCTTTAGCGCCTCATATATTTCTTCGATTTCCTCATCATCGGCAGAGCTAGTTGGCATATAAACCTGTACTACTGTTGTCGGTGCTGGCTTCATATCTATCTTGACAATGATAATACGATCGCTGTGCTGGTCATAGTAGTTTACCTGCATTCCTATTTTCTTATTCATTATAAATCCTACTCCTGTGATCCCCCCAATTGATTTTGTATTTATAATCCTGTACTCACCTGACCAGTAATCCTGTTCATCTTGCCACCGAACTTCACTAATCCCCACTATATCTAACTTCAACCTATCCATTTCCCTTTTTAAATTTTCTAATTTTCCTACTCGATTAAGAGATCTAACATTCCACGCTCCGACCCGTAGAATGCCAGTATTGTCTTTCCTGATGATCACATCCTCCTGAGTAGTCCCCGCCCGGAGATCTGAATGGGGGACTATTTTACCTCCGGAATATTTTACCCGAGAGGATGCCATCATCACATGTTCATACAGTAGAGCTGCATGTCCTCAGGAAAGGTAACGGCTGTAGTATCCCCTTGCTTTCAGCCGTTCGCAGTAGCTGTGTGGCAAAGCCACATTAGCTGATGTTACAAGGCCAGCTCAGTCCATCATCCAGACTGTTGTCCCTGTAACTACTGAAAAGGCTGCTGCCTCTCTTCAGGAACCACACGTTTGTCTGGCCTCTCCACAGATACCCCTCCGCTGTGGTTGGACCTACGGTACGGCTATCTGTATCGTTGAGGCACGCAAGCCATCCCACCTCGGCAATGTCTGTGGTTCATGGGAGTGGCAAATGCATTAAGTTTGCAAATAAATAAAAAGGGGAATTCTTATTGTGTGCAAAAACAGAAGAGTGATTAAAAGGTCATCTTTTGGTAAAATATCTCGCTGTATTTCTCTATACTGTTATGTAATATTTGTAGAATCGACAAGAGATGTTTCAAATTTGCATATGAAATCCTCAGAAGGTTTTGATCAAGGTGGAGGTATTTTATTTCTGTTCATTTCTTAGTGTCCCTCCATAACATCCACACAAATTCCACTGCAACCATTTCTTCAGCCTAACAGTTATTTTTTACTTTAATGTTTTCTTCATGACTTTTAGTCGTTAGTAAGAATACGACAGGTGGTGGCTGCTCTCTTTTTTAAGAACAATAATATGAAATTCCACTCTTCTCTCTTATATCACAACTATCGTGGAAATACTGATTTACAGGTATTAGTACTACTTTTGTACAATAATGTACAGAAAGTTCCTGAACTTTACTTGCCCATCAACTGGAAGTAGTATACCATAGTAAGTTTTTGTTCCAAACTTTACACTTCCTTGTGAAAATTACTTGTAGGTTTCAGTGCGTGGCCTACAGCAATACCTGCAATACTTTGTGCACACATGTGTTATCGGGCAGCTTAATGTTGGCAGTGCTCTTAGACAAATGAATAGCTTTCCACTATAGTAGATTTGCTCAACTTGGCGATTGCGCTTGTGCTGTCACAAGTGATTGTGGACAAATACTACGTGTCAATAATTCAATATAGAACGCGAGAGTCTCCGATTTGATGATTTTTATTGAAGGTGTCCGATTCGCAAATAAAAGAACATGTACCTGCTTCCAAGCAAAACTGGAGAGTTCTCTACTACATCCCGTTTATTTCATCGTGATCTGGTTGACACACTTATTGTTCACATAAAGCAACACCAACTAATACTTATTACCGAAAGGAATAAATGAAAATGAAATAACTGCCATGTATGTTCCAAAAAAACAAACTTAATGTGCAAGTCTTGTGGAATTGTGTTACATCTTTGAGACTGTTTTGCTGCATATCATATGAACAAGAAATACTAAGTACAAAAGAAAATGCAATTAACAAATACAGCAAAACCCTACTTTTACTTTCCCGGATTTTATGTTTTCCCACCATTTACACCATTTTTTGTCAGCCCCACCAACTTTCCTATGTCCACAATGATAATTCACTCCCATTTTTGCATTAACATATTTACATTTTATGCTTTTGGAAACTGTGTTCATGTAGGAAAAAATGACATAATTGACATTAACTGATGCTGGCATAGCTTTTGTCTTCAAGCATTACGCAGTCAAGTTTCTTGACACTTTGCATTTATTCCACTGTATACTTCACGTTTCATTGTTTGTAGTATGCGCCTAGTTGACTCACGACACGGAGGGTGATGGGACTATCAGCCACCGTGCCGATTGTCAGCTTAGCTTCGTTCACACAACTGGTAGTTTTTCATGCTATGCATGACACGGTTTGAGAATTTATTTTTATTGTGAAATGCAAATATTTATCCAAGTATTTTTTGTGAAGTTTTATATATGATGAGACTGATGGTTTTCTTGTGTATGTTTTTCTGAACGTTGAAGAGGGCATGGTATATTATAACCTCAAAAATGTGATTATATTGCGAGATGCTGATCCAGTGCAAAATGCCACAAAAAGACTTGTGCATATATTTGCATTTGAGAACGCAAATAAATTCTTAAATATTGTTGTGCGAAACATCAAAAAATACAAAAGGTATGGAACTTGTGCAGTTTCATTAGGTAAATTATAAAAGCAAGTCAAAAGTGTGCTCATAACGCATAGCTTGCTGACAAACTCTATTATGATGAATGAAATTATGTCAAAATTTTTCTACTTCCTATAAAGTTACCAGTTCCGGTTCCTCCTGGCTCTTAAAACAGTACAAAATTCAAATAACCTTTATTACATAATAAATAAACTTCCTTGCGAGTATTTTGATGCCTGTTATGTACCTATATAACAAACTACGAAAACACAATACAAGAGTTTAAAACATTATTTGAACCTGCATTTTACGTTTTACCGCATTTTACACCATTTTCATTAAGTGCTTTGAAAAGTGTAAAAATGGGGTTCTAAGGTATATAAAAAAAATTTTGTACTTATTTAATGTATATGTCTTCAAAATTTCATGAAAGTAGGGGAACAGGGTTGAAAACATTTGAAAACTAACAATGAGATCAGTAAAACTTAACAATTTATAATCTCCCGATAATGTCAAGAACAACTGGTGACAAGCCAATAATCCTAATTAGCTTTGCTGGTACCAAGTGAATACACGTTTACAAGACATGTGGATGGCAAAGTGTTAATAGTACAGTTTTAACTGTTGCAAATGAAATGAGTAGCAATCACGCTTACACACCTGCTTTTCAAAACTATTTCATTGTTTTTCACATAGTGTGTGTCAATTTTCAAGAGTGGGGTTAGGCAGAACCTAATGCACACCAAAAGTACAGCCACAATGCAGATTTTTTAAGAAAAAGCCATTGGTCATCTGCACATGGCTCCTGATTGGCTGTCTTCATATCAATGTTTGTAAAAGATAATTATACTTTTTACTATCATCACCACATAATTTGTTATTTATGAAAGAACTCAAACAAATATGCAAATTAAGATAGAAATTGGTCTTAGTGTACAATACCCTTTCAGATAAATATCAAACACAAATTGCCAATAAAAATTTTAATAATAGTATAAATTACTGGTCTTCTGGACCCTAAAATTTGTAATTTTTTGGTGGTTTTAGGACGCACAACTGCTGAGGTCAATAGCACCCAAATCAAAACTGAGATATACCCAAGAATAATAAGCCTATATCAAAACAGCTAAAAACAAAGGATAAAATACAACAAAAGTAAGAGCTAAATATCCATTGACAAATTGGTCAACTTGATAAAATTCAATACTCTAGCAACAGCTCGAGCGTAGTCAGCTAAAATTTCTTCCAGTGTATCTGGTAGATTCAGTGCAATCCGAACAGGAGTAAAATTTGAACAAGACAATAATACATGGTGCACTGTCAGTGGGTGACCACAGGAACACAACGGTGCAGGGTCACCAGGTCGCAAGTGGCAGTGGCTGAACCAGCAATGTCCGATCCACAAGTGGGCCAAGATGACATCTCATCGTGAGCAGTGTAAGGTGGTCTTCCAAGCCATCAGGAGTGGTTTATTGGTTCAAAGCTTATTATTTGTAAGTGAGGACCACACGTTATGCCATGACAATACAAGGCGACGGGAAAGAGCCCCTCGAATAACATTCAATGGGAAACAGTACACAGCTGTTCGAGGTAGGAGAGTTGCAGCCTTGGCCACGGCATCAGCAGCCTCGTTACGATTTGGTGCACAACAGGATGGGCCGAAAAAGGGCCTCTCAGACTCTGGATGGCGCTGAGGGAGTCAGAGCAGATGACATAGGAAGGAGTATAGTATCGGCGGATGTACAGTACAGCCTGATACAGAGCAAAAAGCTCAGCTGTGAAATTCGAGCAGTGATCATTAAGCCTGTACTGAAAACCGTCATCCCCAACGACAAACACACATCCGACACTTTCATTGGTCTTAGAGCCATCTGTATATATGAAGACGGAATTTTTGAGCCAGGCACCAAGTTCATGAAACCTTGAGCAGTAAAAAGCATCCGAGGTACTCTCCTACGGGAGTGAAGTGAATGTGGACTTGAGGCTGAAGCCAAGGTGGCACTGGGCTCTCTCCTATTTGAAATGTGGAAGGGAGGGTAAAATCGACCTGCCAAAGTAAGCGATGAAAGCGGACTCCAGGAGGGAGCATGGCAATCACGGACAGCCTGTAATGGCTATCAACGGAGTCATTAAAGAATGATGGATAGGAAGGGTGGTGGGGCATCTAAAGCAGACAGCACGCATAACGACACAGCAATATGTAGCGTCGATAGGGTAATGGTAATTCAGCAGCTTCGGCATAGAGGCTGTCAACAGGGCTACTGTAAAAAGCTCCTATCGCCAGGCGTAACCCCTGATGGTGAATCGACTTCATGTGGCGTAAAATTGTCGGCCGTGCAGAAGAGTACACGAAACTCCCATAATCCAAATTGGATCTGACAGTAGACCGATAGAGGTGAAGCACGACTGTACGATTCGCTCCCCACGATGTACCACTAAGAACACGGAGAATTTGAGGGAATGAGTACAGCAGGCAGCCAGAGAAGACATGTGGAGACCAACTGAGTTTCCTATCCAACGTTAGCCCTAAAAATGTCGTCATCTCCACGAAGGGGAGAGTGACAGGGCCGAGATGGAGAGATGCTGGAAGAAACTCTCTGTACCTCCAGAAGTTGATACAGATCGTTTTCTCATGGGAGAAACGGAAGCTGTTTGCAACACTCCAGGAATAGAGACTGTCAAGGCAATGCTGAAGACAACACTCCGGGAGATACGTTCTCTGAGCGCTGCAATAGATCGTGAAGTCGTCCACAAAGAAGGAGCCTGAAACATCAGCTGGGAGGCAATCGATAATTGGGTTGATCGCAATGGCGAAAAGTGCCACGCTCAAAACCGTGCCCTGTGGCACCCCATTCTCCTGGCGAAAGGTATCCGATAAAACAGAGCCCACTCGAACCCTGATCATTCGATCTTTTAAAAAGGCACGAATAAAGAGGGGGAGACGGCCACAAACCCCCCTTGCATGCATGGTGCAGAGAATGCCCGCCCTCCAACAAGTGTTGTAAACCTTCTCCAAATCGAAGAAAACAGCTACTGTCTGATGCTTCTGCAATAAGTTATTCATAACGAAGGTCGACAAGGTATCGAGGTGATCAACAGAAGAGTGATGCCTTCGAAACCCACATTGGACATTAGTGAGGAGATGTCGAGATTCGAGTATCCAAACCAGCCGAGCATTGACCATGCGCTCCATTACCTTAGAGACAGCTGGTCAGGGAAATGGGGCGATAACTGGAAGGAAGATGTTTGTCCTTTCCTGATTTGGTTATGGGATCAACAATTGCTTCACACCAACAAGTGGGAACTTCACCTCAGTCCAGACGCAATTATAAGTGTGAAGAAGAAAGCATTTACCTGCAGAGGAGAGGTTCTTCAGCATCTGAATATGAAAGGCGTCGGGCCTTGGGGGCAGAGATTGGGAGATGGCAAGGGAACGTTCTAGCTGCTGTATAGTGAAGGTGGCATTGTAATTTTCACGATTACGAAATGTAAAAGTAGGCGTTTGTGCCTCCTCGGCCTGTTTTCGGGGGAGGAAGGTAGGGTCATAATTAGCTGAGCTTGAGACCTCTGCGAAAGAGCGACCCAAAGCATTACCAATATCAACAGGTTCCACAAGAACATTGTTTGCTAGGCCGGGGATTGGTGAATGGACCTTAGTGCCAGATAACTGGCGTAGGTTACCCCAGACGACCAACGAAGGAGTAGATCTGTTGAAAGAACTCGTGAAAGCAGTCCAGCAAGCTTTTTTGCTTTCTTTAATGACATCACGGCATTTCACTCCTAGTCTTTCGTAATTAATACAATTTTCAAAAGTAGGCCGGCATTGAAACAGACGTAGAGCACGTCGCCGAGCTCGAATAGCGTCGCTACATGCTGTATTCCACCAGGGAACTGGGGCCCTACGTGGAGATGTTGAAGTTCAGGGTATGGAATGTTCGGCAATGGTGGGGATGATGTCCATGAGGTAGTTGACCTGACTGTCACAGCTGGGGAACTCCTGATCATGGAAAACCACAATGGAAGAATAGAGCTCCCAGTCAGCTTTGAAGATGTTCCAACTAGTGGAACATGCAGAAGTGGTATGATTTAGTAGGATTTATACAGGAGAAATGGTAGCTCGAATACCTATCGGACAGAACATGCCATTCGAAATGATGCGCAAGTGGAGTAGTGTATATTGCGAGGTCCAAATAGGAACAGGTATGCGTCGTGTCGGATAGGAAAGTTGGTTCACCGGTATTTAGGCAGACAAGGTTAAGGTGGCTGAAGAGGTCAGCCAAAAGAGAGCCCCTCTGGCAGGAAGCTGGAGAGCCCCGTAGAGGGTGGTGGGCATTAAAGTCGCCAATCAACAAAAACAGCATAGAAAGCTGAGCAACAAGGTGCAATGAGTCTGCCCTAAGAACGGCAGACAACGACAGGGTGTAGATATTACAAAGAGAGAAGGTGAATGTGCAGATGGCGACACAGATGGCAACCACCTGTAGGGGAGTTTGCAGTGGGATGGGATGATAATAGACTTCTTCCCAAATGACCAGCATAGCACCTCCGTGGGCAGGAATACCCTCCACATGAGGTGAATCAAAATGTACTGCAGTGTATTATGGGAAATTGATATGATCGGTTGGATGGGGCTTCGTTTCTTGCAGACCGACTATAAGCAGGCAGTGCAGTCGAAGCAGTAATCTCAATTCATCACGGTCGGAGGGAAGGCCTCTGATGTTCCACTGATAGAGTGCCATGAAGAAAGCATGAGAAGAAAAAAGGGGAGAAGGCAAGAGGGGATCACCACGGCGGCCATTGAGGGATACCTTTGTATGTGGCCGCTCTTTAAAGTGTTAACTTTTGAATAGGACTCAATTGGTCCGTAATTTAAGAAAATCATAGCAAATTCTCATTAGTCACATAAGTCATCTTGGGTTAATGGAAATTTACTCTGGAAGTGAGACTTTTCAAACCATCATCACCGAAGTTTTCTTGCAACAATGTAAACAATTGTGCCATCACACTCACTAAAAGCAGATTGTTGCTACAAAGTATATCATTCTCTTCATCCTAAAGCTGTCAGCACATACTTGTTTGTACACTGTGTTTTATTGTAAATTGAGCACTTCCTAGTTTTATTTTGGAGCTAATCTGTCATTTATGTTTTATTGTTGCAGTAGATCCTGCAGTAGTGATCTAATTTTGTTACAGTTATAAGTTCTTACTAGTCAAAATTAAAGACATTTAAATGATAACTGTAACAACAAAATAATCCCTTGATTTTGAAATATTCCTGCAATCTTCAAAGATGGGAAAAAGTCCCAGCTTTTTCCCATTTATTACAGGGTGCACATACAACATCAGACAAAAGGAGGGGAAACATTGACTGGTGTAGAGGCCAAGCAAAAATGTCTCCCAAACCAGTGGCAATGATAACTGAGGAACAATTTAAATCTGGAAAGGCAAACCAAATTCACAACAAAAACCAATGAGAGACATAAATTGTTCAGGGATCATGCCCTAACACCAGCAACAAAGAGTGCGGAAGATCATATTTAGTGAAGAAAGGCCATGACTGAAGAATAAGGAATTTGACCAGCCACTCAACAAGACAATTAACGAGCTAATTTACCCAAATTAATGGGAACCAAAATGAAGTTAAATAAAAAAGCTGTTAAGGTCAAGATCAGAAAGAAGTAAATGCATGGAAATGTTTCAAACTGCACAACACTAAACACTTTCTTGTACCAACTGAAGGCCACACCACGATCCTAATTACTATTTTGTTGGTATTCAGTAATCATCAATGTGATCAGGCATGCACTCCTAAAAGCAGAGGAAGGGAAAAAATAAAAATAAAATTAAATAAAAATACAAAAGAATAAAAAAATATCCCAATTCTACCTCTATTCTTTCATTTAGAATGTTTATTTTTGATACATATTCTCATTATTCAATTTCTGGCTATATTAATTAGTTTTACTAGTGTCGCATTTGTTTTCCAAAGGGAATATTGTCATAACTTGTTTTATTTCTGAATTTTACTACTTCCTATATTACAATCATTTCACTATGTGGATCAAACTTGCCCAAATTTCTCTACTCAGTTGGAATTATAAGGATTTCCTTATTTCAGGATTTTAAAATTTAAATGAATGTTCCTTGAAACTGTTCTCAGTAACGGTTCTTTTGGAAAAACTCCACTTCAGTTGTATATAGATCTTGCTTCTTCTTATGTTCTCAGTAAATTAATGTATAGCATATGACTCACTTCAAAGCTAACTAAATAAATCTAAAATGTATAACAGAGCAAACCTTAGATGCTGGAGTTGAGACTAGACTCGTGTTATCAATTGGCCCTGGAGGAGTTGGAGAAGCACTGAAGGAGTTTGTTGCCTTTCGTGGTTGACGAGGCGACTGACTTGGACTCGACGCAACACTTGAGGACCTGTATCAAAAGAGAAACATGCCCTCCAGACAACTTCAATTAGTGCCACTCTTGCAATCATCAATAGTTAATTATTGCAATGACTTTCCCCTTTCACAATTAGAGAAAACTTCAGCACTTTCCCCAGATGTTATGATATAATGGTTACTCTACATTTAGGAAATAAATCCCAGTGATTAAATACAACACAAAATGCCATCATAACAATATGTAGGTATTATTATTACATCCCGAGATAAATATCACAACCAATCTGTCCTCAACCTAAGAACTTATCAAACTAGATCTTAAAAACAAGAGGAAAGTCACTGTGCATCTAAAATTGCGTATAGTACATGGCAGAGGATACTTTACCTATGAACTACCAGAAGTCTATTATTTTAATCTGACCTTGACATTTTGCACACTTTACCTTAAAAACAAGGAGCAAGAGTGTCTACCTAAGATTTCACACAATGCAAGGTGAAGGGTACCTTTCAATACACTTCGACACTAGTTCACAGGTCAGCACGAAAGTTAATAGAGTCGTACGAGGGTGGTTTGATAAGTCTGGTAAACGTGTATGAAAGAGCGGGAAATTTTTGGAACCTGCACTGTTGTTCACAAGCCTGATATTTCCATGTATATTACGGCAGGTTTCAAACAGCAGCTGTTATTAATTGATTGTTGGCTGACAGCTGAAGTGGTAGCAGTGTAGTTAGTTCCTTAGGATGGAGAAAACGAATTTCATGTGGTAATTAAACATTTTCATTTGAAGGTTAACACAGTGGCACAGATCAAATCCAAGTAAGATAAGATCCATGTGGGTTCTGCACCAACACTGAAGACCATTTACTCATGGATCAATGAGTTTAAACTCTGTCAGAGGAGCACAGAAGATGAAGCACACTCCAGTCAGCCCGTCGAAGTTACCACACAGGAAACCGTCGATAAGGAACACAATACAGTAATGGAAGATCAAAGATTAAAAGTTTGCGAGACAGCTAACACTGTAAGCATCCGACTGAACAAGAACATTACATCGTCCACAAGAAAGCGGCCACGAAGGAGCTCCTTATGTGACAAGTGCTGCACCTGCTCACTTTGAACCAAAAAATGGAAGTGAAAGAACAGTTCTGTTTAGAATGTCACACTCTTCAGATGCAATCCACAGGACTTTCTGTGCAGATTCATTAACTGTGAATGAAACTTGGATCCACCATTACATTCCACAGATGAAACAACAGTCCAAACAATGAACGAAATGAGGAGAAAGTGCAGCAAAAAAGGCGAAGACTGCTTGGTCACCTGGAAAGGTGATGGCCACTATATTTTGGGATTCCCAGGGTATAATCCTGATAGATTATTTGGAAAAGGGCAGAGCCATAACTAGGCTCTATATTACTGCTCTACTGAATCATTTGAAACAGGAAGCAATTTGAAAACGTCCAAGATTGGCACAGAAGAAGGTGCAGAGTTTGACGAAGCCTACTTCACCAACAAGTTGAAAAAATTGGAAACTCACTTAACCAAGTGTATAACCTTGCAAGGACACAATGTTGAGAAATAAAGTGAGTTTTCACATACAAAACAATATTTTATTTTATTTTTACCAGACTTGACATACTGCCCTCGTATAATTTTTCACAGGAAGAGGCAATGGATTGGGGAGATGGAGCAGGAATTGGACAGAGAGACAAGGAGGTAAATGGCAGGGGGGGGGGGGGGGGGGCAGGGAGGCAAACAGACAGACAAAACACACAAAGAATAACAGAACAAGTTTGCAAGTGTTTTGGAATATGACATACATGGTAGACAAATGTGCATATTAAGTCATGAAAGCCCCGATCAAGGAAGAAAAGGACACTGCCTCATTTAACATTATATCAAACAAAAAATAAATAAATAAATCATTAAACAGACCTATGGTTCTCATAGATTGTGAAAGATGACACTGAAGAAAGAATATACAATGAAACAGTACACCCAACTACTATGGAGGAACCGCAAGAAGCTTTTCAAAGCATGAACAGGAAAGCTACTGGAATAGATGGATAAATGCGGAACTAATAAAATATGGAGACTCTTCACTAGATAAAAGATTTTTGACAATTAATAAATGAATGTTGGAGTAGCTGCAAGATCCCAGGCACTTGGTATTTAGCAGAAGTTCTCCCCCCCCCCCCTCTCTCTCTCTCTCTCTCTCTCTCTCTCTCTCTCTCTCTCTCTCTCTCTCTCTCTCTCTCCATTTAAGGTAAACACAACAACTATAAAAATTATCATATTCTAAACACTGGCTACAAAAAAATACACAAAAATAATCAACAACCACATGAAGCATATCATAGAAGCTATTAGGAACAAAATTGATTTAGAGCAGGATATTCAGGCACAAAAAATGTGCTTGTAATTAAGATCATCATAGTGGGGGGAAAGAGAGAGAGAGAGAGAGAGAGAGAGAGAGAGAGAGAGAGAGAGAGATTTTAATGTGGAAACCTAGATGACATTTATTATCTTCTTTTGTGGTTTAAGGGCCCATGTCAGAACATAATTAAAAGCCTGGACTATGCAAAGGCAGAGAGAAAGGTAAAAAAAATGGAAAAGGCTCTTCACAGCCTTCATTATGGAACGCAATCTGATGAATCTTCACAGTCAATCAACACTGTAAAAGGAACAGGTAAGAAGAACACCACCCCTAAGTAGATTTCTCACTACAGTTGGAATTTGGCTGGATTCCCCAGCCAGAGAATGGTAAATTTCCTTCACCATATTGCTACGGCAGACAAGAAGAAGTAAAACAATCTACAGACCTCATGTTGTCTGCTAAGAAATCTGGCAACTTAGTTGGAAAACAAAGACTGTGATGTACAGAGTTAAAGAATGGGCATTAACCAGAAGGTGGAGGAATACAGTCAATTGTTGAGAACAGTGACCACAAATAGGAGGCGAATTGCTACTTAAATGGAAATTAAAAATTATTTTACCAGGTTTTGGCAATGACTAAGATTGCTTTCATCAGAAAATATAAAAGAAAACAAGTCATATAATAAAATATACTATTAAAGCCAGGTTTAAAGAACACCTTTTGAGAAAGAATGGCACTAACCCCCAGAATTTGTCTTTTGCTGACCATCTTCTCATTACAGGTCATGCACCTAAAGCCATTCATGACCTGAACATTTTGCATACCAAAAAGAAAGGCCACAGATTAGACGTGCTCGAAGAATTGAATATATTTAAAGATTTTTCTCATAATGACAGGCTTATTTTATATGAACTGTTACACCTCCGTAATAGAAGCTTTTTTAATGGTATTAAGCCATTACTCGGTCTTTGACATTGTACTTCATGCAGTATCCGAAATATTTCTTCTGACTGGATCCAAAGTATTTATATTCCAAAAGCTAAATTTTATTTTATACTAATATGCTTATTAAAACTTTGTTAATACTTCATTTCTCTGCCATCATTGTATTGCCAAAATGATGCCTCAGCCATCTCTCGTGTTACACAAAGCATCTTGTAGCAATTGTTTTTTCAATTCTATTTTTCTCTGTACAGTAGCTTAGTTGTAATTGTGGCTACTAGGTAGCACTACTGAGGTAACGCCTTCCTGGTCACAACTTCACTTAGCACATGCCAGTCTGATGCCTCCGTGCAGACGTGCAGACCATAGTGGCTAGCTTTCTCCAAAAGAATTTCTTTTTAAACTTTGTGACGTAAGCTATACAGCTGAATAGTATATTGTACTATGTGACTTGTTTTGTTTTATATTTTCTGATGAAGGTGTGGGTTTTTCATGGTGTATGAGCCCCAGGAAACATACTTTTCTGCATTACAACACTTTATTGAACTGAACTGTTCACACGCTCAACATAGACTAGACTAACTGTTTGAAAGTAATTGTGAGAGGTGGCTCGCCCAAAGACTATCATAAAGATACTAATAGTCCATTCCTGGTCGATTACGGCTATCACCACCACACAGCCCCCCCCCCTCCACCCCACCCCCCGCAGTATGGAGTACTCTTGTTGAGGTGAGGGCGGAGGGTGGGACTGGGAGGCGACAGCCGGTGATGATTGTGTGCATGGAGTCCGGGTGATTGACAGCTCCACGGAGTTGTCTGGCAGAGGCGACGGTCCACGGAGGCGGCGAGCAGTGGGACCAAAGGCCTCTAAGTCCTTGAGTTGAGGAGGCTGCCGAACCCGACGCACGAGCTGGCAAGAGGCTGAGGTTTGTGCAGGCAGGAGGGGAAATGCCACTCTCCCAACACCCGTGGGGAGGAGAAAAGCTCGTGTGGCATCGAGATAAAATGAAGTAGGAGGGGAGAAACATTTCAGTAGCTCGTACCTACATTGCTGGGGAGGGGAGAGGGAAGTGCTGACGGCTGTACATAATATGCAAATCGAACCTTCGTGCAGAAGTATTGCAATGTCAGTGGCGAGTTGGGGAGGGATAGAAACCTTGAATTCCAGAACTGGGGCCTCAGGAAGAGGTTGAACGCCAAAACCTCAAAGGGGGGAGGCGGAAGACTGAGGAGAGACCTCTAACAAAGAGGAGGGAGGAGGAGGAAGGAGGAGTCTGAGAGGCAACTCCAGCAGGAGGGGGAGAAGATAGAGGAGCATTGGCAGGAGACGATGGAGAAGCCTAAGAGGCCGGAAGAGAGGAATCTGCCTCGAACGTTATGAGAGAAAGATTGCCCTCGACTGGACGTGAGGAGGAGGGCTCAACATAAGCAGGTTCAATGTGGTTTAGCGACACAGTGGAGGGAGAGTTATTGACAATCAAGGTGCAGGTGTTGGGAGAGCGCCTGAGCACTCTACGAGGACCCTAATGAGGAGGGCTGAGCGGAGGACGGACAATGCCGTCCCATAGCATGACAAAGTCTCAAGGTTCCAGGCTCTTGGGAACAATGACCTGCGGAGGAGTGTGACTCGAGGGAGGTGGAGAGCAGAACCTCGCGCAATGCTGACACACCCAGTCTACCAGGGTGTGGAGGTCAGACGAGTGAGAAATGGGAGAGGGGGAGGCGAGTTAGCCAGGTAAAAGTAAGGATTGTCCATAGACAAATTCGGCAAGAGTGGCACAGAGGTCCTCTTTGTAGGTGGCTCATAATCTGAGCAGAACAAGGGGAAGTGCCACCATCAATATTGCATTGTGGCACCGAAGAGAAGTTTTAAGGGTTCTGTGCCACTGATCTATCAGCCTGTTGCTTTGGGGGTAGTGGGAGGTGGTGTGGATGCGTTTGATGCCGCAGAGGTGGCAAAGGTCGGAAAAGAGAGAGGATTCAAAGTGGCGGCCTTGGTCTGTGGTGATGACCGAGGGACAACTGAACCGAGAAACCCAAGATTGAAAGAAGGCTTTGGCCACAGTCTCTGCCGTGATATTGGTAAGAGGGGTGGCTTCAGCCCAGCGGGTCGTCCGATTGATAGCTAACAAGACATAGCCGAAACCGTCAGCCGGAGGAAGAGGACTGGTGAGGTCGATATGGACACGTTGAAATCTGCTTGCGGGAATGGAGAAAGAGCCCAAAGGAGGGGAGGTGTGGGAGGTGATTTGTAGCGTTGGCAGGGAATGCAGACCTGAGCCCAAGTTTGACAGTCTAGCTCGACATCTTGCCAGACGAAACGTTCAGTGACAAGTCTGGTTGAGACGCAGATGCCAGGGTGCAGAAGCTCATACAATTTTTGAAGAACTTCGCGCTGTAAGGGGCGTAGGATGAAGGGGCGAAACTTGCCCATGCAATCGTCCGACCAAAATTTTTCCCATCATCCCAGGAAAAGATGTGCAGACGGGGTGGAGAGAGGAGGAATGATCAGAAACTAGTTGCATGAGCTCGACGTCAGCTGACTGGGGAATGGAAAGGTTATAGATGTCAATCAGGGAAGAGAGAGTATCGACTCTTGAGAGGAAGTCGGCTACGATGTTGTCAGCAGCCTTGATATACCTGACATCAGTGGTGAATTGAGAGATGAAATCTAGGTTTTGGAAGCGTCTAGGAGGAGGATCAGACGATGGATTTTGTATTGCGACGGCCAAAGGTTTGTGGTCAGTGAGGACATGGAAAGACAGCCCTCGACCTCGGAGCGGAAGTGCTTGATGGTTTCGTAAATGGCAAGGAGTTCTCTGTCAAAGGCCGAATACTTCCTCTGAGCATGATTTAATTTCTTTGAGAAAAACTGGAGAGGAGATAAATTGTCATTGAGCGATTGGCTAAGAACGGCACCGATGGCAGTGTCGCTGGGTTTTTTTTTTTTTTTTTTTTTGTGGTTTTTGGGCGCACAACTTCTATGGTCATTAGCGCCCAGCCAAGAACATTGATTCGCTATGATCTCAAAAAAATGGTGACTGTCAGAACATCAACAAGAGGCTAAAAACGAAAGATAAAAAACAATTAAATTAAAGGTCATAAAACGCAAAACCCAAGCAGCTGCTCGTGTGTCATCAGCTAAAATTTCCTCCAGAGTAGACGGAAAGTGAAGGGCTACACGGAGATGATTAAAATTAACACAAGTCAGTAAAACATGTCGCACTGTCAGCAGTTCACCGCAGGAGCATAGCGGTGCAGGTTCGGCGGATAGCAAGTGACGGTGGCTGAAACGGCAATGACCGATCCGCAACCGAGCCAGGATGACCTCCTCCCGCCGAGAGGGGCGTGAGGATGTCCTCCAAGCGGTCGGGATCGGTTTGACAGTTCGCAATTTATTGTTGTACAGTGAAAGCCACACACTGTGCCATTGCGACACGATACTCCGGCGAAGAGCCCGTTGAACATCTTCCGATGGGACGCAAAAGGTAGCCATGCGAGGCAAAAGAGCTGCTGCCTTGGCTGCTGTGTCGGCGGCCTCATTCCCGGGCACACCCACATGGCCAGGGACCCACAGGAAAGAAACGTGACAGCTGTCATCCGCCAGCAACTGGAGGGAGCGTTGGATCCGATACACGAGAGGATGGTTCGAGAAAGGATGCTTAAGACCCTGCAGGGCACTAAGGGAGTCAGAACATATGGCATAGAAAGGTTGGCGGTGGCGGCAGGTATACAAAACGGCTTGGTGGAGGGCGAAAAGCTCAGCCGTGAAGGTCGAGCACCGGTCAGGGAGCTTGTATTGGAACCAGTTGTCCCCGACGACGAAGGCAGATCCGACACCGGCAGTGCTCTTGGAACCATCAGTGTAAATAAATACGGCATTATCGAACCGCGAACGGAGTTCGACAAGCCTCGAGCGGTATACCAAATCCGGAGTGCTCTCCTTGGGGAGCGAACTAAGTTCGAGGTGTGTGTGAACCTGGGCCTGATGCCACGGTGGCAATGGGCTTTCGCTCAACCGAAGGGTGGAAGGAAGGGTAAAATCAAGCCGTTGTAGCAGGCGGCGAAACCGAACTCCCGGTGGAAGCAAGGCAATCGCAGACAACTGATATTGGCGATCGAGTGAGTCGTCAAAAAATAATCTGTAAGAGGGATGGTTGGGCATAGACCATAGGCGGCATGCATAACGACACAAGAGTATGTCACGTCGAGTGGTCAAGGGTAATACAGCAGCCTCGGCATACAGACTTTCAACAGGGCTGGTATAAAATGCACCGGTCGCCAGACGTAATCCACGATGGTGGATAGAGTTGAGACGGCGGAGAATCGACGGCCGTGCTGAAGAGTACACAAGGCTTCCATAGTCGAGCTTCGACTGAACAATGGCCTGGTAAAGGTGAAGCAGGACGGTACGATCCGCTCCCCATGACGTGCCACTGAGGACACGAAGAACGTTAAGGGATCGGGCACAACGGGCAGCCAGGTAGGACACGTGTGTGGACCAGCAAAGTTTCCGATCCAACATGAGTCCCAAGAATTTCGTAGTCTCCACGAAAGGGAGAGCAACAGGGCCGAGACGTAGAGAAGGTGGAAGAAATTCCTTGTATCTCCAAAAATTGATACACACAGTTTTCTCAGTGGAGAATCGGAAGCCGTTTGCGATGCTCCAGGAATATAGACGGTCAAGACAGCGTTGGAGAGAACGCTCCAAGAGACACGTCCGCTGGGCGCTACAATAAATTGCGAAATCGTCAACAAAAAGAGATCCGGAGACGTCGGCTGAAAGGCAGTCCACGATCGGATTGATTGCAATGGCAAAAAGCGCCACACTCAAGACGGAGCCCTGTGGTACCCCATTCTCCTGGCAAAAGGTATCTGACAAAACAGAGCCCACCCGTACCCGGAACTTGCGATCCGCCAAAAACGCTTGAATGAAAAGAGGAAGGCGGCCCCGAAGGCCCCATTTGTGCAATGTGCGGAGAATGCCCGCTCTCCAACAGGTATCGTATGCCTTCTCCAAGTCGAAGAACACGGCTACTGTTTGACGCTTCTTTAGAAAGTTGTGCATAATGAAGGTCGACAACGTAACGAGGTGGTCAGCAGCAGAGCGGTGTCGACGAAAACCGCATTGGATATTAGTCAGGAGGCGGCGAGATTCGAGGAGCCAGACCAACCGAGCGTTAACCATGCGTTCCATCACCTTACAGACGCAGCTCGTCAGAGAAATGGGACGATAACTGGAAGGAAGGTGTTTGTCCTTCCCTGGTTTGGGGATGGGGACAACAATGGCTTCACGCCAACTTGTGGGAACATGACCTTCAGTCCATATGCGATTGTAGGTACTAAGAAGAAAGCACTTGCCCGCAGGAGAGAGGTTCTTCAGCATTTCAATGTGAATGGAATCGGGCCCGGGAGCAGAAGACCGGGACAGGGCGAGAGCACGATCTAGCTCCTGCATGGTGAAGGCGACGTTATAATTTTCACGATTAAAAGAGCGGAAAGAAGGCGGCCGTGCCTCCTCTACCTGTTTGCGAGGGAGAAAGGCAGGGTGGTAATGGGCAGAGCTCGAAACCTCCGCAAAGAAACGACCCAATGCGTTTGAAACATCAGCTGGGTCCACGAGGACCGCGTTCTCCACGGTCAGGCCAGGAATCGGGGAGTGGACCTTGATGCCGGACAAACGGCGTAGGCCACCCCAGACAACCGTGGAGGGAGTAAAACGGTTAAAAGAACTAGTAAAAGCTGTCCAGCAAGCTTTCTTGCTGTCGTTTATGATACGACGGCACTGCGCTCTCATACGTTTGTAATTGATGCAATTCTCCAAAGTTGGGTGGCGGCGGAAGGTGCGTAAGGCACGGCGTCGGGCTCGAAGCGCATCGCGGCAGGCTGCAGTCCACCAAGGGACCTGGACACGACGTGGAGAAGAGGATGTACGAGGTATGGAACGTTCAGCAGCAGTGAGAATAACCTCTGTGAGGTATTCGACCTGACTGTCACAGTTGGGAAAATGCTGATTGTGAAAAACAGCCATGGAAGAATAAAGACCCCAGTCGGCTTTAGAAATGTTCCAACTGGTGGGACGTGGAGATGGGGAATGATGTAGGAAGTGGATGATACAAGGGAAATGGTCACTCGAGTACGTGTCAGAAAGTGCATACCACTCAAACCGACCGGCAAGCTGAGGAGTGCATATTGTGAGGTCTATATGGGAATAAGTGTGTGTTGTGTCAGAAAGGAAGGTCGGTGCACCGGTGTTGAGGCAGACAAGATCGAGGTGGTGGAGAAGGTCCACCAAAAGGGAGCCTCTCGGACAAGGTGCCGGAGAGCCCCATAGGGGGTGGTGGGCATTAAAGTCGCCTACCAACACGAAAGGTGAAGGGAGCTGGTCAACAAGGTTTAGCACATCTGCCCTTGTAAGGGCAGATGACGATGGCGAATATATATTACAGAGGGAGAAGGTAAATGTGGATAAGGTGACGCGGACGGCAACTGCCTGTAGGTGAGTGTGCAAGGAAATGGGATGGAAATAGACGTCGTCTCGAAGGAGCATCAGAACCCCTCCATGGGCTGGGACACCTTCCACGGGTGGCAGGTCGAACCGCACAGAGGTGTAGTGTGGAAAGTCTGCACGATCACGTGGACGCAACTTAGTTTCCTGGAGGCAGACTAGAAGCGGGCAGTGCAATCGAAGGAGTAGTTTTAATTCCTCCCGATTAGAACGAATGCCGCGAATGTTCCATTGAAGGAGCGCCATGATAAAAATGAGAGAAGAAATAAGGATAAAAACCAAGTAGCGAGCGGGGTCACCTCGACGGCCGCTGAGGACCGGATTTCGAGGGAGCACTGCTATCGCTGTCTGGGGGCAAAGGGTCATGTTCCATTGGTTCGACCGACGCGCCTGCCACCTCCCGGAGTTGATCAGGAGGGGCAGTTTCCACCGCCGGTAAAGGGCCGGGCGCCCGGCAAACGGAGCGTCCCGGTGAAACAGAAGACGGCCGAGGCCGGCAACTGTTGGACTGCGTGACAGATGGGTCACGCCTCGGCGGGGAAGGAGAGGAACTCTTTTTCTTGTCAGCTCTTCTGGAAGACTGACGGCGGGAAGAGGCAGTTGACGGTTGGGAAGCCTGAGAACGCAGAAAATCCTCACGGACGGGTTCCTTTTTCAAGGTCCGGGCATCTTGTTTAGGTGCTCGCGGTTTACTAGAGTTTGACGAAGACTGTACCCTAGAAGCAGCAGGAGGAAGCGGGGACGTGGAACGGGCAATCTTCGGGCTGGCGGATCGCACAACTGTGTCAGCGAAAGCCAAGTCACATGTCTGGGTACTGGAATCCTTGGTAGGTCGAGTTGAGGTGAGTACCTTACTGTATGTACCCGCTGGGAGGACAGTGGGTTTTCGACTCGCCAACAACTTACGAGCGGCAGATGTTGATACCTTCTCTGTAACCCGAATTTGCTGGATTACCTTCTCATCCTTGTATACAGGGCAGTCGCGAGAGGAAGCCGCATGGTCACCGTTGCAGTTTAGGCAGTGAGGGGACGGAGGTGGGCAATCCCCCTCATGGGCGTCCCTACCACAAGTGACACACTTTGCTGCATTTGGGCAATGTTCACGGGTATGGTTGTACCTGTGGCACTGAAAACAGTGCGTTGGGTTAGGTACATAAGGTCGGACGGAGATGACTTCATACCCTGCTTTGACCTTCGACGGGAGGTCAACTCTGTCGAACGTCAAAAACACAGTACGAGTCGGTGTCAATTGGCTATCGACCTTTTTCATCACCCTGTGGACGGCTGTCACACCCTGATCGGACATATACGATTGGATGTCTTCATCAGACAACCCGTCAAGGGATCTCGTAAAAACTACCCCCCGTGACGAGTTGAGTGTGCGGTGCGCTTCTACCTTAACTGGAAACGTGTGCAACAACGTAGTACGTATCAGTTTTTGGGCTTGGAAGGCACTTTCCACTTCCAGCAACAATGTGCCATTGCGCTGACGTGAACAGGTTGTAACAGGGCCAGCAATTGCATCGACACCTTTCTGTATAATGAAAGGATTGACAGAATTGAAATCCTTTCCGTCGGTGCGAGAGACAACCAGAAATTTAGGTACATTAGGCAGAGTCTTTTTAGGCTGAGGCGAGTCTAACTTACGTTTGTGGGTCAACGTCACGGTAGAAGATAAGGAAGTCATCATGGAAGTGTCCCCCGTGATTACCGGCGTCTCCGATGGCGCGCTCCTTCCTAGTGGGGGCCCTCTCCGAGGGCTTACCCGCCTTAGGTGATTGTTCACACCTCAGGTCACACCTCCCGAGAACTGACGGAGGGACCAATCGGCACGTTCGGAAGGTACCAGCTCGGGTAATCACCCCTCCCTGGGCCTGGCCTTTACCAGGGGGTACGTACGTGCCTTACTTGTCTACCCGGGGCGGGGAATTACGCGTTACCCCGTCACCTGCTACGCACGATAATGCGTGGGTCGGCCTTCAGACACGCACAGGGAGGAAAAGAAGAAGAGGATAGGAAATGAAGAAAAAGAAGGAAGAAGTGTCTCAAACGCCGAAGCGGAGACTAATGAGGAGAAGAAGGCTAGGAGAGTACAAGGAGAGAAAGACAGAAAACGAAGGGTAAGAAAGGAAGGAACGAAGGAAGAAAAACCACAACAAGAACCACCGTAGCTCACGAAATATGCCCGTCTCCGGGCGAAGGCATAAACCGGGAGGGACAGTGAAGCAGCCTGGGGCAGAAGAAAGGCTGCTCTGGCTCGGGGCCCCGTGCGCGCCACACACGTACCCACAAAAGAACTGTGGGCCCCCTGGGGGGAGTGTCGCTGGTGTCGGTCATGATAAAGATGTCCTCTGGGTGAGGGTGAGCACTAGCGACAGCATTCGATATAAGACTTTTAAGCAAGGAGAAAGTCTCAGACATTGCAGGGGTCCAAGAGACAGAGCGAGTGCCTGAGATGTTCTTGCCTATCACATCAGTAAGAGGGGCCTGAATGTCAGCAGCACTGGGCAAGTGTCGACGATAATAATTAACAGTGCCTAGGAACCGCCTCAATTCTTTGAAAGTAAAGGGGTGTGACAATTCCTTGATGGCATTGACGTTTTCGGAGCGAGGGGAAATGCCATCAGCCGAAACAGTATACCCCAGAAACTTAACTGAAGGTAGGTGCAGTTGATCCTTGCTGTGATTCAGCTCAATCCCTGCCTTGGCCAAAGTGTCACAGAAAATTTGTGAATGACGTTTGCTGTCTTCAACAGAGGGACTGAATAGTAAAATATCATCTAAGTAAACAAAACAAAACTTTAGAGGAAGGAGAAGCTCAGTGATGAAGCGTTGCCAGGTATGTGTGGCATTGTCAAGTCCAAATGGTATGAAACGGTAGTGGTATAAACCTATCGGCATCGTAATGGCAGTCTTCTTAACATCCTCTGGAGCCATGGGTATCTGGTGGTATGCACGTTTGCAGTCAACCACAGAAAAAAATTTAGCAGCAGCGAGAGCATGAGTGAAATCAACAACATTCGGAATGGGATACCTGTCCACGATTGTTTTAGCATTGAGCCCACGGTAGTCCCCACACTTTCTCCAAGAACCATCGCTTTTTTTTACTAAGTGAATGGGGGAGTACAAACTGCTAGAAGAAGGTTTGATTATGCCTGCCTCTAGTAATTTCGTGATCTGTGCTTCCACAGCCGCGAATTTTTCAGCACCAAGGCGGCGTGGTTTACTACACATGGGTGTGTCATTGGTGAGTCTAAGTCTGCTGTTAGTTACTACAGAAATGCACTGCCGAGGACGGAAGGAAGCGTGGGGCATGGCGTCCCGTGCATCGGATTTGGCGGACAATGTCACGATAGCCAGCACGGGTGTGGGAGGCGACAGTCGACTGTCCCGGACGGCTATGAATCCGCTGGAGGTGCCACAAGTGCGAGAGTGCAAGATGGCCGCCAAGCTGCAGTGGCATACGGGTCGGCAGGCAGAGTAGTTTAAGCAGGCGCCGCTGGTGCAGGTGAGAGCACCACCGGGGTGCGCAAGCGAGATCGCAGCCAAGCTGCATGGGTCTGCAGATTGGACGGCGAAGTTGTTGCCGTGGCAACCACCATAGCAGGTGGCGGCGCCACCAGTAGTACAGCAAAAGATGGCAGCCGAGCCATAGCATCCGGGAGGTCGGCTGAGACGGACGTTACGGCGGTATGTCACCGAGGCACACAGGAGCACCACCGTCGCAGAAACAGAAAACTGTGCCACGGCAGGCGTCGCAGCAGGTGTACGAATATTTGAAACACTGTGCGACTGTAAATGTACACTAGTGTTTGAGTAATTAGCTCGAACAGAAGCACAATTGTTGCAAGCGGAGATAACCTTGGATTTGTGTTTGCCCATGGGCTGGCGACTGATAGGTTGTGAAGAGACAGGGGAAGTTAAAGTTTCAGTTGTTAGATCAATAGGTTGAGAGTTTTCAATAGCATGGGAGCAGGCACCAGAGGACGGAGTACACGTACAGTTTTGACAGTTGTGCCGGTTGGCCTGGCAACAGTGTTTTGTTTACACACATCAGCATAGGAGCGAGGAGCAAGGTTAGGCAGGTCATCTGAAGCACAATCATGCCTACGCATGGGCACGGGAACATTAATAGTAGAGGAAACACTGGGACTAACATTTGCCATCCGCCTGAAGAGCAGCAGGACGTCGTTTGGCCGCAGACAACTGTGATTGGGCCTGGGCATGACTTCAAACGATTCTTTCCCGTTCACTTCCGAGGTCAGACACTTTTTTATGTTCATCAAACCACTTATGCAGCAGCGTGTCGGAAATCAGAAAATTTGGTATATTCACCAACAGCAGTAGCACTCGCGGAGCCGGAGCTCGACGAATCACACGAAAAATGTTTGTTTGAGTAATGGTGGAAAACAAAGCGACGCACAACATTGGGTGGAAGTATATGATGTGTTAAAAAATCAATACCCGCAATGGGTTCCAGAATTTCTGCCACTAAAAAATTCCACTCGAGAATGCAGTCAGGTGAGAGATGCACAGAGTGAGAGATTGAACCCGTGCACCAAAGTTGTGTGGCATTGACAGCTCGCAGCAATGGGTGATGCGGGCAGAGAGGGCCAGTCATCATAGTAGTGGGTAGTGGGTAGCAGGAAAACATCCGCGAAGGTATGCCGGAAACACAGTCGCCCAAGTAGAGGCGACCGCTCTGGGCGGAACTATGGCAAACAGAATGCAGCGTCGGTAGATGCCCATTGTCTTCCAAGCGGGGGAGCGGCGCCTACGTCCCACAACAAGTTGTGTTTGGGTGCAAGCATGGCACTTCTTGGCAGCTGCACCAAATCGACTGTGGAAAAAACAGAACGGGTACTGTGGCAGCTGTTCCAGTGGGATGTGAGTGGAGGACCATCTTCAGATTCTGCGGTGGTGGCCGGGTGCGGTGTCTCAGTTGTGAGAAGACGTGGAATGCCAGGCGGGTCGACGAGGTTACAAAAAAATGTTTCAGAGCTCGATCAGAGGTGCAAGGATTATGATATGAAGATCAGCAACTCCAAAACAAAAGTAATGTCGGTGGCAAAGAGATTTAAACAGTTCGAGTGCCAAATAGGAGGAACAAAGTTAGAGCAGGTGGACAGTTTCAAGTACCTGGGATGTATTTTCTCACAGGATGGCAACATAGTGAAAGAACTGGAATTGAGGTGCAGCAAAGCTAATGCAGAGAGTGCTCAGCTAAGATCTACTCTCTTCTGCAAGAAGGAAGTCAGTACCAAGAGTAAGTTAGCTGTGCACCGTTCTATCTTTCGACCAACTTTGTTGTTTGGGAGTGAAAGTTGGATGGATACAGGTTACCTTATTCATAAGGTAGAGGTTATACAGATATGAAAGTAACAAGAATGATTGCAGGTACTAATAGATGGGAACAATGGCAGGAGGGTGTCCATAATGAGGAAATCAAAGGAAGACTGAGAATGAACACCATAGATGAAGCAGTTAGAGCGAAACGACTGAGATGGTGGGGTCATGTTAGACGCTTGAGGGAAGCAAGGTTACATGAGCTCGGCAGTGGGGAGTAAGAGGAGTCGAGGTAGATCAAGAAGAAAGTACTTAGATTTTGTGCAGAATGAGTTTGAAGTAAAAGGCATAACATCAGACGAGGCATCATTGTTAGCATTGAATAGGGGATCATGGAAGAATTTTATTAGAGGTACTATGCTCGAGACTGAACGCTGAAAGAAATAATCAGTCTCTGATGATGATGAAGAACGGAAAGATGATTGGGCCAAGATGAAGGGATGGCAGAAGAAATTCAGTATGCCACAGAAATCGCACACACATTGTTTTGTCTGCAGAAAAAAAGATGCCGTTACTGGCGCTCCACAAAAAGACACCTGGCACAAGATTGTCCATGAATTGAAATGGCAAAGAGAACTATGCCTAACACTGGGGTACACCATTCTCTTGAGATGCATTACAGGGCCACACCCACATGCACTTTACAAACAAGATCTTGTAAATATCCCTGAATAAAAATGGGCAGGCAACCCCACAACACCCAAGAATGTAATTTTTAAAGGATACCCATTCTCCAACAGGTGTCTTATGCCTTTTCCAAAAACCACAACACAGCCACTGTTTCGTGTTTTTGCAAGAAACACTTTCATAATATGGGTCAAAAGGGTGAAAAGGTGATCAACTGCAGAGTGGTTCCAGCCACCATACCAACCTACTGTTAATCATTGTTCCCTAACTTTGCAGATGCTACAGATGAGGGAAATGGGATGGTAGCTGGAAGGAAGATGTCTATTTTTCCCAACCTTAGGTACGGGAAAGACTACAGCTTTACACCAGCTTCTAAAGAACATGCCGACTGTTCTGACACGGTTATAAGTTCAAAGAAGAAAACACAGACCTCGGGAGAAAGACGTCTCAACATCTGTACATGAGTGCCATCTGATCCCAGAGAGAAAGGTCCAGATGAACAGTGTGCATGATGAAGTTCCCTCGTAGTAAACTTGGCATTCTAGTATTCTCCATTCTGAGGAGACAAAGATATCGCTCTTACTTCCACCACCTGTTTACGAGGGAGAAAAGCAGGAGCATAGTGTTTGGAACTGGAAGTCTCACCAAAGTGGAGGTCCCGAATGTTATATATGTCTATGGGGTCTACTATGGCTTCATTCTCCACAGTGAGACCAGGAATTGGGGAATGAGCCAATGGCCCAGAAAGTCATCGGGGGTGGCCCCAAACAATCAAAGAAGGAATAAAACAGTTCAAAGAGCTGGTAAACGCAAGCCAACTAGTGCATTTACACTCTAAAGAGACGGCAGCACTGTGCACACAGCCTTTTGTACTCCAGGGTGGGATGGCGTTTAAAGACGTGGAGCGCACGTCTCCGTGCTGTCAGCACAACATAGCATGCCTCAGTCCATCAGGGACGGGGGAGCATCCCACTGACGAAGGGGTGTGAGCAATAGAACATTCTGCAGCAGTGAGGATTGCAGCGATAAGATAGTCGATCTGCTCGTCGTGAAAAGTTGCCGAGAAAGAATAAATCTGCCAGTCGGCTTTGAAAAGCTGCCAGTTGTGCAGATGCACTTATAGATTAGGGGTTGGCAGACTGATGACACATGGAAAGTGGTCACGCGAATGGGTATCTGAGAGAACAGATAACTTTAAACGTCGGGCATTCTGAGGACTACGGATTGCAAGATCTGAGTGGGATAGGGTATGTACAGAATCTGAAAGAAATATTGGTGTGCTGGTATTGAGACAAATGGGATTAAGGTGGTTAAAGATATCCAGGTTGGAACTGTGTACGTACGGGAATAGTGTGACCACGTATATTGTCTTTTATAAGCAGTGTCATGCTCCCGAGAGCTGGAATCCCTGCTATGGGGGGACGGATCAAAACAGACATAGTTGAAGCATGGAAATTTAAAATGATTGTGAGAGTAATTTCATTTCTTGAAGGCAGACAATCATTGGCAAATAAATTTGCATGAGACGCTGCAATTCAGTCCTGTTGGAGTGAATGCTGCAAATGTTCCATTGGAGAATTGTCATGACTGAGATGGATCACAAGAGGATCAGTTATCCAAGTGACTGTTGACTACCATCGTACATAGGCTCAGAGATGCAAGGGTTGATGTCTGGGGTACATTGATCTATTAATTCAACTGCAATGTGAGGATTCGCCTGGTGGTGGCCTCCTGACACTGACACAGTGACACTGTGGGCGTTTGGGGCGAAGTGTCGGTAGATGACACTGTCGAGGGATTTGGGAGGGGCGTAGGTATGGACTAGGATGTTGTGGAGGTCGGGTGGGAGATGGAACACCACCCAGGAGAGGTCGGAAGGATCTCAGGTAGGATGCTTCTCATATCAAGGCACGATTAGAGAAAGCCCGGATGAAGGATGTGCTTTAGTTGTTCCAGTCCGGAGTAGTACTGGGTGACAAAAATGGGACTGATTATTGGGGTTGGAAGGAAGACTAGTGGTATGTGGGGATATGGCACAGGAAATGTGTTTGTGGACTAGGTCACGAGGGTAATGTCTGTCTGTCAAGGCCTTTGTGAGGCCTTTGGCATAATGATTAGGGGTTTTCGCATCACTGCAAATTTGATGTCCACAAGTGGCAAGGCTGTATGGGAGGCATTTTTTGATGTGAAACGGATGGCAGCTGTGAAAGTGCAGGTATTGTTGGTAATTAGTAGGTTTAATATGGACAGACATGTGGATGGAGCCTTCAGTGAAGTGGAGGTTAACATCCAGGAAGGTGACTTGGCAGATTGAGAAGGACCAAGTGAAACTGATGTGAGAGGAGGAGTTGAGGTTTTGAAGGAGTGTAAATAGGGTCTCCTGGCCCGAGTCCAAATCATGAAAATATCATCAATGAACCTGAACCAGATGAGGGGTTTGCATTTTTCGGAGGCTAGGAAGGTTTTGTCTAGATGGCCCATAAATAGGTTGGCATAGGAGGGTGCCATACGGGTATCCATGGCTGTATAACAGATTTGATTGTAGACTTTTTCTTCAAAGGATGTTAGGATGTAATTGGATCAAGAGCAACAAGATCGTGTGCATGTGGGATATTGGAATACAGCAAAGGGGTAACAACAGTATCTAGCAGGTAAAGGAGTGGGGATGGTGGAGAGAGTGTGAAGGAAGTGGTTGGTATCTTGGATGTGGGAGGCTAGGTTTGTGACAATTTGTTGGAGGTGCTGGTCAACAACAGCTGAAATTATTTTCATGGAAGCACAATAACCAGCCAGGATAGTTAGGTTATAGATTTTTGGGAGCATGTAAAAAGTAGGTGTGTTGGAGTGAGAAGTGAGATGGATTTGAGGGACAGGTTCTCAGAAGATTTCAGCAGGGATTGTAGGTCACACAAAAGCCTTTGCAGATGAACATGACCCTCCTGACCTAGTCCACAAACAGATTTCCCATGCCATAGCCTCACACGCCAACAGTACTCCCTCAACCCCAGTAAACAGACACAAAGGAGTGTCCCCCTTGTCACCCAATACCATCCCAGACTGGAACAACTCAATCAGATCCTTCATCAGGGCTTTAATTATCTGTCATCATGCCCCCCTGAAATGAGTGACATCCTACCCAAGATCTTTCCGACCTCCCCTAAAGTGGTATTCCATATCCCACCCAACCTCCACAACATCCCAGTCCATCCCTATGCCACTCCCAACTCCAATCCCTTACACCACAGTGACCATATCCCTGTGGAAGACACCTATTCAAAACGTGCCCAATTCGGCTACCCATTACTTCCTATTCTAGTCCTGTCTCACAGGCTTATCCTACCCCACGATAGGTCAGGCCTCCTGTGAAAGTAGCCATGTGCTCTACCAACTCTACTGCAATCATTGCACAGGGTTTTATATTGGTATGATGACAAACCAGCTGTCCATAAGGATGAATGGCAACCTCCTAACTGTGGCAAAAAGCAAGTTGGGCCACCCTATGGCACAGCACACAGCATGCAGCTGTACACAGCACACTGGATTTCAATGGCTGCTTCACTACCTGAGCCATCTGGATCCTCCCTTCCACCACCAGCTCCTCTGAACTGCATAGATTGGAGTTCTACACATTCTACAGTCCCACAACCATCTCAACCATCTTGGCCTCAACGTAAGGGTGCATTCACACTGCCGGCCGGGCCGAGCTGAGCCGAGCCAACCCAAGCCGAGCCAGGATGTGCCGAGCTGGCTGGCGCCTAGTCGGCGCATGCCGACGGCATGGGTGTTCACACTGTGCGCCAGGCTGAGCCGAGATGAAAAAGAGAGGGGGGTAATCAACTTTACCAATTTTCAATTTGTAAAAAATTTTGATGGTATATAAGACCACACCATATTGTTTTATCAACTTATTTCAATGTGGTTGATGCAGGTCACAACTTCCAGTTGAATAAAGACAATGATTCATCTGATATTCTTCAGACAATACTAATTAAAATGACACACTCATCATAATTATAACAACAGTCATGAGATCAAAAATTATTGCTCAGACAATATGGTCAACCACAGAAACATTACTTTCTTCATTGTTCATGTTTTAATGTATATTTTAACTAATTCTCTTTACGTTTTTCCCTGCATCAGGGCAAAACTTTAAAGTTGTTTCCTCTTAACAGTTGTTGGCTTTCAAATACTGAACACAATCATTAAACGAAATAAAGTCTGCTTTTGTTTCTTCAATATATCCTCTTACACATGCCCGCCAAATGATATGTTTGACAATACTTAAAAATTTGTGATGGCCTTTAGATGTATCACATTCTTAACAAGAAGTTTTAGTAATAAGGATGCCACTTAAGTATACTATGCACTAAAAAGAAACACACTATAAATTGTGCTGCTTCTCCATTCTGCCAGTTCTAAAACTACACAGCTGATAATGTAGCTGAAAATATTTTTTTCATTGGGAGAATAGTTTACATATTTAAAGCCAGCAGTAACTATTTTCCCCACTATTGTCACTTACATCCCAACAATAATTGCATTAGCATCAAAGGACAGACACCACGAACTTTGATACAGGTATGTAACAACTTGGAGGGAGGAGCAAATACATAATAGCTTATATTGTCCATATTTACCTGGATGTTTCTTGAGCTGCTAGTGATGTTGTCGACAGTCTCATAGAATTAAGAGAATCTGTTGCTTCAGAGGTGGCATCAACTGCATCCTCAATCAACTGCTGGTTGGATCGTCGCCCTGACAGACGTCCCGTACTGACACCTCTTCTCAAACTTCCAGAATTGCTGCTGTTTGGGCTCTCACTGCTTGGCTGTAGACAAATATAAAATATAGCTTCCAGTATAACAGACACTACCAATGCAAACAAACAAAAATGTTAATCTTTCAAAATGCTGTAAAAATAACACCACTGGTCACAATAACATCTTACTGCAGCAGAATATTATTGGAGAAGTGGGGAAAAGGATGACAAGAAGAAAAATAGTGTGAAAATTGATAAACAGATGGCACTGTATGAGTCCGAGTTTGTAAATGAAAACCACTGTCATGTGCACAATCCATTCAAAATAGTATAAACAGGCAGGGTACATGGATTTTCCTCATTTCACATCAGACATTTGCTGCGACCGTCCCAACGAAGAATTGCACTTGTAAAGTTGTTTTACACGAATGATGACAGTGCACAAGTTTCGCTGCAGAATTTCTGGACAACGAAGGGTTTAAAAACCAGTGTTGGTCCAATGACTGCCAGGGGTCTGGAGAAAATGATTAGGAAATACAAAAAGACAGGTACAGTAAAACTTCGTTTATATGTTTTTCACTTATACATTTTTCTCACTTACATGTTTTTTTTCCTTTTGGTCCCGGCAAAATATCTCCTTCGAGCACTTCCCCCCCCCCCCACCCCACCCCTCACGCAACTGTGGAGGGCTGCAGGGGGAGGGATGTAATAGCAGTTTTATGCGGAAATTAAGTTGATGATTGGGAAGATGACGTTATGAGAAAATCTTTGCGAACAGGATCTTTTTTTGAAGTATGGGCTTCCGACTTAGTGGCCCATGATTTCTGTGAAACTGATGTGGACTGGGATTTAGAGTGAGCGGAAGGCATTGGGATTGTCAAGCGGGCAATCTGGCTGATCTGGTAACTGTGTCATTGAAGGTAAAGTCACACCTCTGCGTACCCGTCTCTTTTGATGGTCAAGGAGAGGAAAGGACACTGCTGTAGGTACCCGCTGGGAACACAGCAGGCTTTGTACTTGCTAGTAATTTCCAGGCTGCAGAGGTGGAAACTTTTTCCTTGACTCGGATTTCCTGGATGGTTCGCTCGTCTTTTATACAGGGCATTCCCGAGAATTAGCAGGATGGTCACCCATGCAGTTGATGCAGCGAGGGGACGAAGGTGGGCAGTCACCCTCATGGGCGTCCCTACCACCGTTGACACATTTCGCTGTATTGGAGCACGACTGATGGGTATGATTGAAATGCTGACACTGATAACAGTGAGTGGGATTTGGAACATACGGCCGAGTGGAGACGATTTCATAGCCTGCTTTTATCTTCAAAGAAAGGTCAACTTTGTCAAAGGTCAAGAACACTGTTTGGGCCGGTGTTGGGTGGTTGTTAACTCTCTTCATCACACGATGTACAGCTGTTAGACCCTGCTCGGAAAGGTACTCCTGTAGTTCCTAATTGGATAGGCCATTTGATTAATCGAGTTTCCTTTTCTGTGTAAAGGGCAAAGTAGAAGAAGAAGTCATTGCGAAGTTGTCCCCCATGATTACCGGCATCTCCAATGGCGTGCTCCTTCCTAATGGGAAACCCTCACTGAGGACTCACCCACCTTAGGTGATTATCCACACCTCAGGTCACACCTTCCGAGAAATGGACGAAGGGACCAGTCAGCACGGTCGGACGGTATCAGCTTGGGTAATCACTCCTCCCTGTGCCTGGCCTTTACCAGGGGGTACGTGCGGGCCCTACATACCAACCCGGGGCTGGGACATTACTCAGTCACCTGTTATGCAGTGAGTGTGTGAGTGGCCGTCAGGAACGCACAGGTAGGAAGAAAGGAAAGAGGAAAGAAGGAAAATAGAAGAAAGTGGGAAAGGTTGAGTCTCGAATGCCGAGGCAGAGGAAAACGCCGGTGGGGGGGGGGGGGGGAGGGGGGGGGACTGAAGCAGCCTGAGCGGGAAGGAAGGCTGCTTTGGCTCGAAGCCCGTGGGGAGACTACAGTGGTTCCAACATAGAGCAGAAGACATTCCTATTAGTGGCCCAATGCTTTGTGAAAAAGCTACTGAATTAGCAGCCCGTCTTGGCATGGAATATTTCAGTGCTTCATTAGCCTGGCTGCATAAATTTAAAGTGAGACATGGTATAAGCTGTCATAATGTGTGTGGGGAAAGTAGAAGTGTGGATCCCGAAACAGTGCGAGATTGGAAACAAAGTCGTTTGAAAGAACTTACATCTCCGTATGCAGTGAAAGGCATTTATAATGCTTACAAGACAGGCTTGTTCTACAATGTTATGCCTGACTGCACAATGGCATATAAAGGTGAGAACTGCCATGGAGGGAAACTAAACATGTTACGGTACTGTTATACACGAACAGTGATGGTACTGAGAAGCTTTCCCCACTTACAATCGGAAAACTTGCAAAGCCGTGTTGTTTAAAAAATGTTGTAACATTTCCCACAAAATACACAAACAACAAGAAATCGTGAATTACAATGAAAGATTGCTCAGAAGCCTTGATGCAAAAATGGGTGAAGCGGAACGGAAGATTTTGTTGTTTGTAGACATGTGCAGCACTTCCTCCACTTACTTCCCATTTTAGTAACGTTACTGCTGAAGTCTTGCAAACTGCACGAGTGAACTCCAGCCACTTTATCTTGGTGTAATCCACCATTTCACATTATAGTAGCAGAAAATGCCCGTGCAGTACGCCATCACATGCGTAAACATCGGTAAAAAGTACGACACGAAAATCAATATTTTGCAGGTAAGATCTGTACTTTTAACTTTCAAGAAATTATTAACGAATTTGTTTCTTCTGATAGATAAAGCACTAGATCATAGCTTCTCGGCAGAGGGTTATGGATGCAACCATTATAAACTGTTTCCGAAACCTGGTTTCGAAAATTATGTGCATGATCCTCCAGTTATTGATAATGTTTCACCAAATGATGAAGACTGAAATCAACTCCAAGATTAGGCACCAGTTGACGATTACGTAAATGTTAACGCAAATCTCGTCATGACAGAAGCCATGAGCATCTCAGAAATTGTTGAAGCTGCATCGTGCAACTTTGAAGAAGAAACTGACAGGGAGGACAATACTGACGAGCCTCAACCTTTGTCTGTAACATTCAACAATGCAGTAAATGCATTGGAACCAACGGAAAAAATTGTGATGCACCATAATGTGTCTGACAACATAATGGCGGAATTGTCTCAGTTGCAGGGTACGGTGTATGCCATAGAGGCAGGAAAAAAAAATGGTGCTTCCAGTCCTGTTATATCTATCTATGGAAGCTATACAACTGTCTTTTGCGCAACACCACCATTATGGCGCTCAAACGGCATGGATGGGATTATTTTTAAGCGAGATTGCGCACTTCTGTGCAATGCAAATCCAGTTAAACTGCTGCTGCAATGCCAGTCTGCAAATGCTAGAATTATCAGCCATCGTTTCCCTACAGCCTGGCTGTCCTGACCACCAGATCTTAATACGTAAGACTTCTGACTGTGGGGCTATCGAAGGATATCGTGTTCAGTGTTCTGACTGCAAATGTAACTGCACTGGAGGCACACATTCTGAACGTGACTCTGGAAGCACTCTGATCAGTTGTGGCACATGCTGTTTTTCAATTTCAACTTGCTACAGAAAACAGTAGATCAAACATGATATGTGCCAGTCACATGGAAATAAAAATCTGATTGGATTTTGATTGATGCTTTTATGTGTGGTTTCTTACTCATTTTGAAAGGAAACAAGCTTTAATGTCACTCAATAATTAAATACATTGTTGTTGTTATTGTTGACCTCAGTCTGCAGACTGGTTTGATGCAGCTCTCCATGGTAGCCTGTCCTGTGCAAGTCTCTTCATATGAGAATACGTTCAGCAACCTAAATCCTTTTCAATCTGCTTACTGCATTCGTATCTCAGTCTCCCCCTGCGATCTTTACCCCACACACTTCTAAGTGTGCTAATTTGAGGATTCCTTGATGTCTCAGAATGTGTCCCACCAACCTAACCCTTCTCTTAGTCGGGATATGCCAGAAACTCCTTTTCTCCCCAATTTGGTTAAGCACTTCCTCATTAGTTACGTGATCTACTCATCTAATTTTCATCATTTGTCTGTAGCACCACATTTCAAAAGCTTCTATCATCTTTTTGTCTGAACTCCTTATTACCCACGTTTCACTCCCATACAATGCTACACTCCAAACAAATGCTTTCAGAAAGGACTTCCTAACATTTAAATTATTATTGGATATTAACAAGTTTCACTTGTTTAGAAACGCTTTTCTTCCCATAGCCATTCTGCATTTTATATCATTTACTTTGGCCATCAGAAGTTATTTTGCTACCCAATTAACAAAACTCATCTAGTTTTATTACCTCATTACCTAATCTAATTCCTTCAGCATCACCTGATTTTGTGACATTCCACTCCATTACCCTCGTTTTACTCTTGTTAATGTTCATCTTATATCTTCCTTTCAATACACTGCCCATTCCATTCAATTGCTCTTCCAGATCATTTGCAGTCTCGGACAAAGTTACAATGTCATCGACAAACGGCAAAGTTTTTATTTCTTTTCCCTGAACTTTAATTCCCTCTCCAAATTTTTCCTTCCATTCCTTCACTGCTTGCTCAATGTACAGACTGAACAACAATGGGGAAAGGCTACAACCCTGTGTTACTCCCTTTCCAACCTGTGCATCCCTTTCTTGCCCCTCCACTCTAATAACTGCTGTCTGGTTTTTGTATTGGTTGAATACAACGCTTCGCTCCCTATATTTTACCCCTGCTACCTTCAGAATTTGTAAAAGTGTATTCCAGTCAACTATGTTAAAGGCTTTCTCCAAATCTACAAATGCTAAAAACGTAGGTTTGATTTTCCTTAGCCTCCCGTGTTCCTACATTTCTCCTAGATCCAAACTGATCTTCCCCAAGGTTGGATTCCACAAGTTTTTCCATTCGTCTATAAATAATTCGTGTTAGTATTTTGCAATTACGACTTATTAAACTGATAGTTCTGTAATTTTCACATTTGTCTGCACTTGCTTTCTTTGGAATTGGAATTACTATATTGTTCTTGAAGTTGGGGAGTATTTCCCCTGTCTCATACATCTTGCATACCAGATGGAACTATTTTTTCGTGACTGGCTCTCCTAACGATATCAGCAATTCAGACGGAATATCATCTACTCCAGGGGCCTTGTTTCGACTCAAATACTTCAGCGCTCTGTCAAATTCTTCTCGAAGTATCATAGCTCCTATCTCATCTTCCTCCACTTCGTCTACCATTTCAGAATACTGTCTTCAAGTTTATTGTTGTTGTTGCTGTTGTTGCTGCTTAGAGGGGACTAGACTGCTCAAGTTTATTTCCTCTGCATAAACCCTCTATATATTCCTTGCACAGTTCAGCTTTTTTTCCTTTGCTTAGTACTGGTTTTCCGTCAGAGTTATTGATGTTCATACAGCTGTTTATCTTGTTTACAAATATCTATTTTAATTTCCTGTAGGTGGTATCTATCTTTCCCCTAGTTATGCATTCTTCTACAGTTCTGCATTTGTCCTCTAGCCACTCCTGCTTAGCCAGCCTGTACTTTCTGTCAATCTCATTTTTCAGAGGTTTGTTCTTCCTTTTGCCTGCTTCACTTGCTGAATTTTTATATTTTCTCCTCTCATCAATTAAGTTCAGTATATCCTGTGTTATCCAGGGATTTCTATTAGGCCTTGTCCTTCTGCCTACATGATCCTCTGCGGCCTTCACTACCCTATCTCACAGAGGTACCCATTCTTCTTCTTCTTCTTCTTCTTCTTCTTCTTCTTCTTCCACTATACTCTATTAATTTCCCCCGTATCAGCCAATCCTTGCCCAATGCTCCCTCTGAAACTCGCAACCACCTCTGGTTCCTTCAATTTGTCCAGGTTCCATCTCTGAACTTTACTACCTTTCTGCAGTCTCTTAAGTTTTAATCTGTAGTTCATAACCAATAAGTTATGGTCTGAGTCTATATCTGCCCTGGGTATGTCTTACAGTTTAAAACCTGGTTTCTAAATCTATTCCTTACCATTGTAAGGTCAATCCGGTACCTTCCAGTATCTCCTGGCCTCTTCCACGTATACAAGTTCTTCCACATAATTAATTGCATTATTAAATAAATTGACCACAGCATCTTCTATCTCGTTGCATCTCAATTTCAATATTTGTTCATTTTCACCAATTACAATTTTTGAAACGTTCCATCTCATGAAAGTTATGTTTCATCTTGTTCGTTATTTCCGTCTCCATGAAAACTGCCGAATTTGTTATCTACTGTACATTCTCAGCATCTATTACGCTGAAATGACAGCAATGAGCAAACATTTGAAACTGTGTATTTGCATCAATTACTGCGCTATGACAGGTGAAGAGAAAGATTTAGTGATACGGGGCACTGCATTAATAGTGGGATACTCAACAAATTTAGTCCGTGGCGGAGTGGCTGAGCATATTGAGGCGCTATGCAGTGATACGCGAGGCTGTTCCCCATCGGGTGTTCAAATCCCCCCTCGAGCATTAATGTTTGTGCTGTCTTTAGTATAAGTTAGTAGTTTGTAAGTTAATGGACTGATGACCCCACAGTCAAGTCCCATAAGCTTAACAAACATTTGAACATTTTTGACAAAATAAGCAGATGAAGAAGACATAAAACTTACTGGCAGATTAAAATTGTGTGCCGGAACCGGGACTCGAACCTGGAACCTTTGCCTTTTGCAGGCAAGCACTCTACTGACTAAGCTATCCCGACACGACTCACAATGCCGCCTCACAACTTTACTTCCGCCAGTACCTCACCTCCTACTCTCCAAACTTCACAGAAGCTCTCCTGCGAGGTGAGGTACTGGCGGAAGTAAAGTTGTGAGGCGGCATCGTGAGTCACGTCGGAATAGCTCAGTCAGTAGAGTGCTTGCCCGCGAAAGGCAAAGGTCCCAGGTTTGAGTCCCGGTTCCGGCATACAATTTTAATCTGCCAGGAAGTTTCATATCAGCACACACACTGCAGAGTGGTAGTTTCATTCTTGAAGAAGACATAGTTTGCAGATTAGGACAAAATACATACTATACATGATGTGACGGTAATGTCACGCTGCCACGCGGGAGTGGCTGCGAGGTCTAAGGCATCACGCTATGGACTGTGTGGTTGCTCCCACCGGAAGTCAAGTCCTACATTGAGCGTGTGTGTGTGTGTGTGTGTGTGTGTGTGTGTGTGTGTGTGTGTGTGTGTTTGTTGGCCTTAGTATAAGTTAGTTAAAGTAGCTTGTAAGTCTAGGGACTGATGACTATAGCAGTTTGGTCCCATAGGTTTACAAACATTTGAATTTGACCACGGCTGTGCGAGCTGAATTTGGAAGATAGTCCTCCTTTTGTAAGATGTCGCCATCAGATTTTGAAATTAAAATTAATATTACAGGGCCAGTTGTTTCAAAGAAAGGCACAAAGTTCCGGAAAACAACTCCTGTGAAGAGAAGACTAGCTGTTACTCTTTGTTTCTCAGCATCAGGAAGTACCTATGAAACCATTCCACATTTCAAGGCCAGCCATGCCATTACTGTCCACATAGTTTGTGAAGTTTTAGATGAAGGCTTATGTAAATGTAATTCAGTGATATTTACAGCACTGAAATATATGTTTGTTTGATCGTATATTTAGGTTTTCACATTATCACAAATCATCATATTCAATGAAGAAAACCTCTTTAGCCTTAAAGTCACTCTCACTACAAATGAATGTGATAACTAATCTGTTGCTGACAATTCTCTTTTCACATCCATGTTTAGTACACACTGCTGCCTCCTACTCACATTTATTTCTGGTTCATAAAAAGCACTGTGTAACAATAGACAAGAAACATAATAACGAATCATTTTCTAAAATAAGATAACAAATAATGTTGTTATTGCTGCAGTGTTCAGAAATGAGGGACTTAATTGTTTTATCTAATTCACAAACGGCTGGTGCCAAACACTGTACACTATTGCTGCAAAGGAGCGTTTAGTGCTAGCAAGCCAAAGCCATTGTTTTTTTTACCGACACTGTCATGGAACACAGCTTTTGTGTTGCCAGCGTGTTGTGAAAGTCGGCACCGTAGTCCAGTCTAGCAGCGAGCAATGTTGCAGAACATGTTTCAAACTCATTGTAAACACATCTTAACGCCAACGAACAAGTAAAAACTAAATGTACATGAATTATTAAGTTCGCTTTGGAGTTTTAACTGCTTTGAATTGTTTTCTCACCGTGGCGCCATTTGCAGCAAAAGGAATCATTTTTTTCTATCTAATGTCAAAAATTCGAACACTGGCCAAGGCACGCACGTGTCTTCTTCCTTCTCCATGTCAAAACTTGTGGAAAATAATCGGAGACTGTTTACATGTGACGCATCAGGTGATTGCTATATACTCATTGTTGCATTTATTTTATAATTATAAAAATGTTATGAATGAATGGGTACTATTAAATGTTATAATGGTACTAAAATGTATACTTCATTCATGTCCATCATATGTTGTTGAAAAATAATATGTAATTTAGAAATAAATATTGTTTCTTTTTTCTCTTCACTAAAACCAAAGCCTGGTATTCCGCAGTCTTGAGATTCTCTCAAAAAATATGTTACAAAAATGTAACAATACTTCTGTTAAATTGTTAACCAATAAAAGTAACTTAGTTACAGTTATGTTATGCAAATAGTAACATTGTTACTGTTTGTTACCTTTGAAAAGTGACTGTTACTAGTAACGGTGTTACAAGTAACACATTACTCCTCTACCCTGTTTTTTATATGTATTTAATTTTAATTACGTACTGTATGTCTGATTGGTTAATTCTGACAATACATTAGAGGCAGTGGGCGGAGCATCTAAGTACTAAAGCCATAGCCCCACTGTATCACCAGCCATTTCACATCTGTGTGGCCTGCTGTGTTCACAGACTGCCACTGCCTGCCAACATGGGGATAATCTTTTGTACTTTTATTTTATTGTTATTTTAATAACCCTCTATCATATTTTACTGTCATCATATATGTCCCCGGAACTTTTATATTACTTTACATTCATACACATCTGAAGATGATCTATGATAGACTGAAACCGGTAATGAAATAAAACCAACAAATTTGGGATCTGGACTGTTTTTAACTATATCTATTGATTAATTTTCCCCTATTTATTTTTCTTCTGCCATAAGTTTTCCCCTTCTCTTATAATAATCCATAGCAATTTGAAGTCATTCTGACATGTGGTATTATTTTTATAGTGTTCTGAAAGTTAAACTTTAATCACTCTGTATAATAGGAGCTATAACAGCAACCATCAGTATAACCTGCTAAAAAGACAAACTATAAATGAAAGTCATAATTGGTAAGGGGATCTCATAAAAAAACTTATCATGAACTGTGGATCTTGCTGAGGTGAGACGGATAGCAAGTCTCGCCGAAACAGATAGCCATACCATGTGTGACCACAATACATGGTTATCTATGAAGAGACAAGAATAACTTCTTTTTCCTAAAGAGGACAGCAACTCACCAGAGTATTGTAAGTTCATATACTTAACTACATCTAAAGATGATGAGATTCAAAACTAAATGAGAGGATTAAAAAAGTAGATTCAGATAGTTAAGGGAGGAAAAATTTAAATCTGATGGCCGACAGGAATTAAGTAGCAGGAAAAGAAAGAGATGGAAAATTTAGTAAAACATGGACTGGGGAAGCAACGAGAGGGAAAGCTGCCTGGCAGAATTTCACACAGAGCATAACGGATATATTATTACCAACTGGTATAATTGTTGTTGTTGTTTTGAGGAGACAATCTGATATTATAATAAAGATAGATTTGTGTGTGCCACATGGAAGAAGTCTGGATACACTAGAAGGGTTCAGATATGTTATATAGTATTACGAGATATTTCAAACTATTTTAAACTACAAAATATTTCCAGCTACAAATATAGGCTGTCACCATCATTTCCTTATGATGAACTGTATCTTTAGTGTCGCTATTATTTCCAATACACATTACTTGAAAATAAAACAAAAGTAAATTAGTTTAAAATGTACATTAAAAATAATATGAAATATTACATTTCATGTACCAATGAATACTTTTATTTCAAAAAAATAAAAATAAAATAGATGTGGCATCTTTTGAATAAAGGTTTCTAGTACTATAAAACGGTGATTTCAGAGGGTTTTGAGATTTTTGGACTGTGAATTGCCTAAAAACGGGAAGTCTGTCTGTACCTGTATTCGCATAAAATAGACAAATAGTGTCCAAAATCAACCCTACTGTGTCATTACCCCAACAGTTGAGGTGATTTCAGACACTTCCCCCCCCCCCCCCCCAAGTTAGGTTTGTATGATAGGAATTCAAACAAAAAACAACTTTTTTAAAATTCTACATTAGTCTTATTTGATTCTAGTGCTCTTAAAATTAGTTTTAAACATGTCAATCATAGCAAATAAGTAATGAGAAATATTATTTAACTCTCACATTGTTGACATCTGCAACAGTAACTGAGAAGCACCATCAATTGCATGTCCACTGGCAAAGCATTGGTTTAATGGGTTCCATGACAGATACATTGACAACACACTTCTGTGACTTCCAGTGACCTACTCGGCATCAGCACGGTGTACATGCAGAAGCATCGTGACAAAGAAGCACTGCTGGGCCACCTGTGGTGGAACATGATGGCAATCAAAGTTATTCAATTACCTTCCAATGACAGGCAAAACAAAGCAACTCAGTGGAGCTGCTGCTGGCTGATCAGGCAGTGGGTCACGGTGTACAAACAGATATCAAAAAATCAGTAGCAGTCATATTAAAAGCTGCCCCTTTCTCACTAGTGTTGTGTCGTACCATTTAAAAGATCGAGTCAACTGAAGAAAGGGGTACCACCCAGCAGCTTTGATCCCTAAGTCTGCATGTTGTGTTGTACGACTTTAAGCTCCGATCATTATTCTTTTGTTCCAAAAGTGTCATTACTTTTTAGAGTATAAATTAATCAATATATTAATGGTGGTGAACTGCAAACTCTTATGTCAGTTTGTTCATCAAAGAACATTGTTGATAATCTTTATTTAATTTATGGCTTGAAAATTATTTTACAGTATGTTTTGTGGCATATTTATTAATGAAATAATTTATAGTGGTAATAACTATTTATTTATTTGCTATTGAGATAAATGTAAAATAATAATGCTTATTTCACACTCCTGTAAAACTTTTTTTTTCTTTTTTTACAAACGAGGTTGCTATTCAACACCATTGATATGTTCATCCATCCACTAATCACTAGAAACTTTCACTGTTCGTAACAGCAACTGCTTGCCACAAACTCGCCTTCACCAGATTGTTCTTTTAAAAGTTCTGTTTCAGAATGTTTTCTGTGATTTTTTTCCATTTAGTATGGCCTTTCCCATGACATGGGTAATAAGAGATGGGTGGTATCAAGAACTTCAGTATGAACAAAGAAGTGATTCTTTATGTCTTTATGTGAAGGGAGAGTTAATATTTTCACTTGGGTGAATGGCAGGATCTTTTTATATGTTCTCAGTTTTGTCTGAAATCACCCAACCCCACATATAAACTGCACACTCTTACAAAGTATTTGTCACCATACCATAGGTTACTAATATCACTGAAAACTGCAAACTGCATTTACCATAAGGGGTGGGTGACATAGTGACGTGTTATATTTTTAGAGGCACATAAAATGTCTGGGATACATAGCACTATTTCCCTTTATTCTTACCTTCATGCTCCTGATAGAATCTCTTAACCCTGTAGTAAGTGCAGAAATTGCACAATATTTTTACTCCCCAAAAAGTTCGTGTGCTACAATTTCAGCTATTCGTTGCTATGCTGCAGCAAAAAGCAAATATGCCATACTGTCCAAGATCTTCAGCATCCATAATCACCACACTTGACAGTATAAACAGCATAACTGCAAAATATTTCACAGGCCCTGTCAGTATGATATTGTAGCATCACAGTGTTGTCGACAGCAGCGAAATTTCAACACACACAGCTGACAAGGGACTCTCTATCCTCTTGGCAAAGTGGCAGAATTTTAAAACTGCCATGGAATTTAATTTCTACACATTCAGAATACATGTAGATATAGTTATCACTCACCTTATACGAGACATAATTTTCCCATGATCGCCACCAGTCACTTGCGATGAGGTACCAAAACTGTCCCACTCTATAGCCACGTCTCTTCTCCCTTTCCAGCCAGCCTTTCACAATTTCTCCCTCTTCTTCACGAGATACTGGACGCAATCCCAAAACAATGTGACATACCTGAAATACATCAAGTTTGATTTTAGTTACTGAGGTGCCGAATTTTCTCAGATACTCTCGAAACTCATACAGATGCATAAGGAAAAGAAAATTTTTATTTTATGGATATTTTCTAAGTTATTTTCAACCAATTTTGGTATTATTTTCCGAGGACTTTATGAAGATTCATATGTTCAATAAATGACATCTTAGGTCAAATTTGCTTAAACTATCAAATCCAAAACTCACTTACATTAAACTCATTATATCTGTTCAATAAAAAATAATGTAAAATCGGACTGTTAAAGGTTCTTAAAAAGGAAGGATTTTCGTAACTTCAAAGAACACTTCTGAGACCTTATATCACCAATTCCTGAACACTTCACTATGGTATTGCCGCAAATCTACCGATGGTGTAAGTAGTGCAACGGTTAGCATTGCAGATTGCTGTGCTTGTGGTCCCAAGTTCAAATCCCGCCACGGGCAGAAAAAAATTAATTTGCTTGTATTCACTATTCCTAGAATGTTCTACATGTTTCTTATGTTTGATGTACTTGTAAGTTCCAGTAAATTCTTTCTATGTATCAATAGTGGAGTGCTCCCAGCAGGAGGCAGTCTGTACTGAGTGAATGCTTGTGTTAGTAATAAACGTGTTCTAAGTGTAGAGTGTTGTGCTCTATCAACGACCAGCCTTCGAATTCCGGACCACCTGCAGTTTGCAACTTGACACTTTCTGGTGGAGGCGCCGTGTATGGTGTAATACATCTGTATCATTGTGGCTCCAATTAGTCAGTGTAAGAGCCATCACTTACATGGACAAGAACCAGAATACAACAGGTAAACTGACTACCTCTGTCAGAACGTCCGAGTCATCAAAAGAACCATGGATGCCAAAACAACAGTAAGCGAGCTGCACATCGGACATCTATCGGTGTTCTCCGGAGACGCTGGACAGGATCCAAATAAATTGCTGAAAGGAGTCGACCGAACTGCCAAAATAATAGGTGGGATCACTTTATGTGCTTGCCAAACGTATATTTCTACCTGGATGGGATGACCCAGCAGTGGTTTGAAAATAACGAAGACAAGTTTGGTAAGTCCGTTTATCGGAAGAGCAACTGAATAACAGGGCCCAGCGACATGGTGAGTCAACACAGTTGTATACACAGAGTGTTCTAGGCCTATGTCATATAGTTAACCAGGATATGATGGAGGCCGATAAAGTTTCACACCTGATGTAGGGCATTGCGGAAGACATGTCAAGCACTTCTGTTAAAAGACATTTTGACAACACAAGAGTTTATCCAATGGTTGCAGAAAATTGAAAAGATGCAACATAGGAGGCTTGGATGCAAGAAGTATGACAGACTGCCAAATGTAGTCCCTATGGCCACTGTGGACGACCGGCATGAGTTTGCTTTTCCATAAAACAAATTGTGAGAGAAGAATCACAACAGTTTATGGCAGCCAGGACTGTTGGACCAAGCGAATACCAGATTATGGCCATGGATGTGAGGAAGCCGACACTGCTGAGGAAGAGGTACTTCAAACATTAGCACCTGTCAGCCCCGCCAGTCACACCCAATATGAAGAATGGCCTTGCCCTGCTATGACTTAGGCTGCAGCCACCAAACGGCAGTCTAGGAACTGACCGACACGACCACAACCAATTCCTTCGGCAACTATGGGTGCCTCGCAGGAGGACAGAAGACAATACGCCATTGTGCTTTCACTGTGGCCTTCCTGGACATGTTGTACAATACTGTATGGAAAGAAGACGGGTATTTGACAACTATTATGCTGCAAGACACCAACCATCTGAGCAGTCCTTTCAATGGCAATCAACTGTAGATGACTACTGTCTACCTACGGGACGTAGCCCATCACCGTATCTAGAACGTGGTCGCTCTCCAACATGCCGCCTCCATTCACTGTCACCTTACAGAGATACCAGCCACTCGCCTAACCACCGTGTTCAGAAAAACTAGGCGAGACAACCATCGATGGAGGACAGGCCACCGCAGATGAAATCCACCATGAACAACAGTCACTAACATGTCGAGAAATCTCATTGACATCATCATCAATGGCCAACCTGTCCATGCACTAGTCGATTCAGGAGCTTCCTTCTCTGTATTATAAAATGACTACCGCCATAAACTAAAGAAGATTATGTTCTATGATACAAAAGCAACTGTGCTGAAGGTCGCAAATGGAAAATATGTACTGCCGGCAGGAATAAACTATCTAGAAAATGACGTAACCTTTGGAATTTGTCATTTAACAGAATGTAGCCATAACGCCATCCTCAGATGGGTGTTTTTTGTGGTTTTAGGACGCACAACGTCTACAGTCATTAGCGCCCAGACAAGAACAGATATTCGCTAGATCTCAAAAAATTTGGTAACTGCCAGTTAGAACATCAAGAAGAGGCTAAAAACGAAAGATAAAAGACAAGTAAAAGGGTTAAATATCCTTTGATAAGTTGGCCAAGTTGATAAAACGCAAAACTCGAGCAGCTGCTCGTGTGTCATCAGCTAAAATTTCCTCCAGAGTAGACGGAAAGTGAAGGGCTACACGGAGATGATTAAAATTAACACAAGACAGTAAAACATGTCGCACTGTCAGCAGTTCACCGCAGGAGCACAGCGGTGCAGGGTCAGTGGATAGCAAGTGACGGTGGCTGAAACGGCAGTGACCGGTCCGCAACCGGACCAGGATGACCACCTCTCACCGAGAGGGGCGTGAGGAGGTCCTCCAAGCGGTCGGGATCGGTTTTACAGTTCTCAATTTATTGTTGTACAGTGAAAACCACACACTGTGCCATGACGACACAATACTCCAGCGAAGAACCCGTTGAACATCGTCTGATGGGATGCAGAAGGTAGCCATGCGAGGCAAAAGAGCTGCGGCCTTGGCAGCTATGTCGGCGGTCTCATTCCCGGGCACACCCACGTGGCCAGGGACCCACAGCAAAGAAACTTGACAGCTGTCATCTGCTAGCAACTGGAGGGAGCGTTGGATCCGATACACGTTCCTCGGATGGGACTTACTTCATTCATCTCAGGCTGTCACTGACTGTGGAAGATCTGAACTACAAATTGAGGAAGCCATTCTGACGAGTATACGTAACATATACTCCCCTGGGAGGTTGTTTGCTGTCGAGAATGTTGAGATCCCGCCGTTAATAATAAGAAGCATTCCAGTCAGTAGCCGAGATGACCAGTTTCACGGTGAAGTGCTTGTCGATCGCATAAAGCTGATCAGTAGTAGGAAATCAACATACCAGTGGCTATCGAAAGCATTACAGGTGGTCGAGAACTTTGGATCACTAATTTTCCTGAGCAATCTCAACTCATTCCTAAAGAAATGCATATTGGAACAGCCGAACCAGTCCAGGATGGTGAGCTCAATGTCACTAAGTCTCATGCTCTGCTGTTACTGCCGACAATGCGCTAGAGGAAACTACTATGGCGTTGCATATAGGGCCTGGTCTGACGCAGGAACAATATCAGCAAGTGTTAACCGTACTACACCAATTTTCAGTTGTACTCCAGGCCAGACAGGAGAAGAGCCAGATGAAATGGCCCACGATAAAACACCATATCAATACCAATTAGCTAGCGTTCATACAGGGTGTCGCCAGCTGAAAGATGGATAATTCTGGAAGAAGTGGAGAAGACAGTCCCTTGTCTCCGGTGGTCCTCATGAAGGACAATGATGGCATGTGGCATTTCTGTGTCAACTATCGGCTGCTGAACAGATCACAAAGAAAGATGTCTACCCATTGCCGTGCACTGATGACAGGTTAGATTGTTTGAAAGGAGCTACTTACTTCTCAACCATGGACATGCGTACAGGTTACTAGCAAATCGAGGATGATGAAGCTGACAGGGAGAAGACAGCTTTTATTACACCTGGCCTCTATGAATTCAAGGTCATGCCGTTTGGACTATGTAGTGCCCTGGCCACATTCGAACGGATGATGAACAACTTGCTTCAACATTTTAAATGGATGATATGTCTGTTATCTAGACAACATTGCCATTTTCTCAAGGACATTTGCAGAACATCTCAGCCACATGTCGACTGTGTTTAAGTGTGTTCAGACAGCACTACTCTGTCTCAAAGAAGTGCCTCTTCATCGCCAAGAGATAAGACTTCTTTGGCACCTAGTGAATGGAGATGGTGTGCATTGTGATCCAGATAAAGTAAGGGCAGTCACAGAATTTCCAACTCCTCAGCACATATGTGATGTGAGAAGTTTCCACGGGCTGTGCACATACTACTGTCATTACAAATAAGGATTTTGTAACAAGGCATGTCCATTGCAAGAACTTTTGCAGAGAGACACCATGTTTTACTGGAACGAGATGAAAGAAAGAGCTTTCTGCGCATATAAGGAGGCTCTAACTTCCGCACTACTTCTAGCCTTATACAACGAGAATGCAGAAACTAAACTTCACACAGACACTAGTAATTATAGGATTGGTGCCGTGCTGGTACAAATTCAGGAAGGTGCAGCAAAGGTTATACCTTATGCATCAAGACAAGGAATGTCTTGCCATTATCTGAGCTACAAACAAGTTCCAGCTGTATTTATTCAATAAACCATTCACCATCATGACAGACCACCATTCTTTATGTTGGCTGATCAGTTTGAAGGATCAATCAGGTCGACTAGCAAGATGGGCACGAAGACTGCAAGAGTACGATGAAACAGTGGTATTAAAAAACGGGTGCAAACATAAGGACGCCGATTGTCTTTCGAGGTATCCATTAGCAAAACACAACAGCATGGATGAAATTTGAGCCCTCACTGATTTATGTGACATCCCAGCTGAACGAAGGGAAGATCAAGTATTATTACAAACCATAGAGGCCTTTGAGAAAGGAGAACCGACCAAAGGAGAGCAACTACGATCCACTGGGCCCCAAATGCCTACTGGTCGTTGCAGCTCATTTCCAGTCAGCTATTCTCAATTATTTCCATGATGTGCCAACATTTGATCATTCGGGATTCATTAAGACCCTAAACAGAACCAGGTGCAGGTATTACTGGAAAGGCCTCTACCGATCTGTCAAACACTATGTGGGTCACTGTAAAGAGTGCCAGCGACGGAAGCATGTGCTGCAGTTACCTCCAGGGCATCTCATACGGATTCCACCTGTAGCAGCTCCATTCCACCAGATTGGAATCTGGTCTTTTAGGTAGGTTCCTCAAGTCGACAACTGGTAACTGATGGATAATAGTCTGCGCTGACTGCCTCACATGCTACGCTGTCACCAAACCTGTGCCGACTGCAGAAGCTCCAGAGATCGCAAAATTCCTTGTAGAAGACATTTTGAAGCATGGAGCACCACGTGTGATGATAACTGATTGAGGAAACATATTATGTCATAACTAGTATCAGAGGTAATGTCACGTTTGGATACAATACTGGGATACAATACTGCCAGTCGTGACATTTGCTTATAATACTGCAAGGCAAGACACCACAGGCTTCACCCTGTTTTTACTGCTCCATGATCATGAAGCTGAAAAAACAATGGATACGTTGTTTCTGTTCCATCCGGTCAACACTCAGGATGATTATGTGAAAGAGCTCATCACCAGGCTCGAAGAAGCAAGACAGCTGGCTCACATATGGACACTAGACATCCAGAAGGAGGACCATCAGAGGTATAATGATAAGCACCAACCTGCTGTGTACAGTCCAGGAGATCTGGTATGGATTTTTATACCTGTACGGAAAGTTGGGCTATTGGAAAAGGTTACTGAAGTGATACTTTGTTCCGTTTTGTGTCATTCGCCACCTGTCAGACGTCACATACGAAGTCGAGGATTATGAGCCATTCTCAAAATGGCAAAAATGAAGAGACATCATGCATGTCCTCTGTATGAAGCCTTACCACGATCCCAAAGGACAAATAGATAGAAACGGCCCTTTGTTAAAGAACTCTGCAGCTCACGATGATGATGATGATGATAATGATGATGATGAATCCTTGACAGGAGGGTCTGGCACCGGACGTCATCACCGCAAGGAAGGCGTGCAGGCAGAATGGAAGGATTCCCCAGACTGTCATACAGAGGACCCATGATGAGATCCAGGACACTGCAAAGGGAACCTAACAGCGAGTCACTGCTCTTTCACTTTCAGGAAGGGGAGTAATGACGCAAATCTACAGACAGTTTGCGTGGCACAGTGGTTAGCATTGCAGATCACTGTGCTTGTGGTCCCAAGTTCAAAGCCCGCCACGGGCAGAAAAAATTTATTTGTTTGTATTCACTATTTCTAGAATGTTCTACAAGTTTCTTATGTTTGATGTACTTATAAGTTCCAGAAAATTCTTTCTATAAATAAATAGTGGAGCACTCAAAGCAGGAGCCAGTCTGTAGTGAGAGTACTCTTGTGTTAGTAATAAACATGTTCTAAGTGTAAAGTGTTGTCCTCTATCAATGACCAGCCTTCCAATTCCAGACCACCTGCAGTTTTCAATGTGGCAGTATGATAACAGCTAGACACAGTTTACATCTGAAGAAGGAAGACAATGCACAACCAGAAAGTTTTGCAATGTCCAAATATCTTGTTGGCAATAAAAGTGGCTTTTCCTGTAAATTATGAAGAGATTTGTATCCATTCAGCACATATCACACACAACTGACAGACTTGTTATTTTAGATTGTTTGCTATGCCAACATTGACAGAATCATCATCATCCTGTAATGTAATCAAGAACCTAAAACTGTGAATGAAGTTTACACAAATATATGAGGACAACAGTTCTTAGCCAAGAGTGTTTCAGTGTTCCCATCACATCTGCAGAAGTATCTGATCTTTCATGTTTCTCAAAAATCTTGCTGGTTGAATCATAAAAAAATTAATCTTCACTTCAATAACAAAACAAGATTCACTTTTAAGTTGGAATGCAGGTAATGGATTCATCCAATGACTAAGAATTTCTAGATATTTTTGTGCAACAAATTTTAACGAAAATGTGTTATCAGTAATACACTGCAGCAATAAACTCCATATTTTTGTAGTACACAAGTATAAATACAAAAATCTCCAAATATGGAATTGGTGCTTCACACACACACACACACACACACACACACACACACACACACACACAAATCCATACAGCTCCAGGTTGGTCAGATTTGGTTGATTGATTGATGGTTGGATGGGACCAAACAGCTAGGCCATCAGTTCCATGACCTCTGTACGAAATGCAAGCAAGGGTGTGGTCGGCTAAGACCGTACCAATAGTAAAATAAAGGAACTAAAAGGGGGGGGGGGGTGGTTAAAGTAGAACAGGATGAAAACCAACAGAAAAACTGGAATTCTGCAAGAAACATCGCGACATATCTAGAATCCCCATTTATTGACAACAAGCAGATACAGGATAACAGTGTATGTTCCTAGATCAGATGCCTAAAAATGTAAAAAAGGAAACAACGTGATTTAAAACCAAGTTAAAAGGAGAAATGGATGTTGTCAGGGGGAGGGGAGGGGAGAGCTCCAAACCCTGCTGATCACAGGGAGGGCCACAAACCCACCCATCTTGTCCAAGCTTCAGAGATAAAATCTTATAGCCGAGAGTAAAAACTGCTTTCATGGATAAATCCAAGGATTGTCAGCCATCCTTGACTCATTCACCAAAACTGAGGGCAATGAGTGCGGAATTCCGTATTTGGCATGGAGCGCCAAGAGGAGCGGACATTCCACTACGATATGAGCCACAGATGGTAAGGCCCCACAACCGCAATGTGGGGGAGGGTCATTACGCAGAACAAAGCCATGGGTCAGCATGGAGTAACCGATGCGGAGACAGCAAAGGACAGTGGATTCCCTTCGAGAAGAGCGTAAGGAAGAACTCCAAGCTGCAGTGGTTGACTTTATGGAGAGTAGTTTAAAAAACAGAGTAGCCTGCCAGTTGGTGTTCTAGTCCTGTATGAGAAGTGATCTTATCTGCACCCGCAAATCTGCGCCCGGGATAACCCAGGGGAAGGGGCAGGGAGTTACAGCTACTCTAGCCAAGTGGTCAGCCTGTTCATTTCCTAGGATACCCACATGACTGGGGACCCAGAGAAAGGCAACAGAGCATGAGGTGTGACAAATATCAGCGAGGAGATCATGGATATCAATCACCAAAGGATGTGAGTAGCAGCATCGGTCTATCGCCTGCAGGCTGCTCATTGAGTCAGAACAGATTAAAAGAGGTGCAGGGCACCCTGTTTGATAAAATGAGATGCCCTACTAATAGCCATTAGTTCTGCCGTAAACACACTGCACGATTCTGGCAGGGAATGGCATTCCACACCAATGGGAGACGTAAGTGCATATCCCGTATGACCAGCAAATTTAGATCCATCAGTGTAGAAAATCGTGGCCCCCTGAAATTCTTCAAGTACTGTGTGCAACAAACGCCGGAAGCTTTTGGGTCTTGGTAGAGATCCAATCGGATTTGCGGACGAGGCACCAACCAAGGGGAGGTGCACGGTAGAGGATGACGCATACAATCAAGGAAAGGGAGGTTGAAGTCTCTACAAATGTAAGCGAGCTGCAATTGTGGTGTAATAGCTAATTTAGCTGTATACTATGGTCTCACCACGAGACGTGCAGATTCATTATATATAGATAAGTAATGATATAAGAATTTTACTGTGTGCCAAGCGCTCGTGTGCGCAGGTACGAGGGCATGAGCAAGTGATGCGGCTAAAGATAATATTGTGCTAAGGGACCGTCACGTCAAAACGTAAATGAATCCTGGAAAAATCTTTGGTCATTATTGATGCCAGAGAGAAAAATGCTTTGTAAAAGTAGTTTAGTTAGTTCTAATTGAGACTCGGTCAAGTTATGACCTTATGTAATATTGGCCTACGGGGCATAATATATATTTTTGTTAAAGTGTAAATCCGAGTTCTTCATTTGTGGAGAAGTAGTTCACACTTTATGTGCTTCCCCCATTGCAACCGGACAAAGTCTAGCCTGAATCCTAGGCGTAACTACAGACTGAAAATATAAATTTGTTTGAAGATTACGATGTTTAAATGTTAACAAATCTGCTAAATTGGATGAGGAGTGATGTTTGGTAAATGAAACTACACAATTTGGGTGCTGTGTCCCAAGAGGAGAGTACAATTTGTGATAACACGGTCATCGGAACTCTATCTTGCTGGGAACACTGCATTTTCTTGGCGACCGTATTCCAGTCTCGATCTTGCTGGGGAGAAGAGAAGTGAGACGATAAGAAAAAGAAGATAACATAATTAATTTTTTCCCTGCAAAGTTGGGAATAGTGGACTAAATAAGGTAATATGGTTGCTATGGAGATCACTAAACAAGCGCTATAGCAACCCACGTAAATAAGTTGCAACTACAATTTCGGTGGAACACGTTCTTCGAGTTTCGCTGAATTAGAGTTGCTGTCCAGCCAATGAGGATTACATCTTCGGCGGAACGGGTACTTTGAGTTTTGCGATATCAGCATTGTTATCCAGCCGACTGTCCGACGTCAAGAAGCAGCGAGCAGCAGCAGCCGCCTGTACAACAGCAGCGAGCGAGAAAAGCGGGGTTTTCGCCGACCGTCTGAAGTCGAGATGCAGCGAGCGATAGCAGCCGCCTTTACAACGGCAGCTAGAACAGCGTAGTTTTCGCCTGTGATGCCGGGCGAGTCGTGAACTGATTTTTTTTTTTTTTTTCAGTGTTTAGAAAGTGTGATTAGAATAGTTAGTCTCATTTCTGGGTTGTTTTTTTAAATGCCCGCGAAGACTAGAAAGATGACCACAGATACAGAAATCACTATAAAAGAACTTTTTGAACAAATGTGCAAAATGAACACTGAAATAAAATCACAAAGTCACATAAAGATGATGTTACACAAATACATACGCAATTAAATTCACTAAAAACAGAATTAGCCACTACTATCGAACATTTAGTGAGAGAACAATTTCAAGAAACGATAAATGTGTTTGTGAATGACATTAATGCCAATGTAACTCAACAAATACAATCGTGTACGAAGGCGGTTAATAAAATAGAGCAACGTGTAATGGCTTTAGAAAATTGCCAGAAGTCATTACACACGAGTATAGAGCAGAATGTGACTTAGTACCTAATGAAGTAAAAGAACAGTTTCGTGAGGTTAACAAAAATGCTACAGCTTTGTCTAATCACACTACTAAAGAAATAGGGACTTTACAGCAAAACATTTTCGAAAATCAACAGTAGAGAGTAGAATTCAAAAACTTGCCACACATTTCTGTTAATGAAGAAACACTTAGTGCCTTAGATCATCATCTACAGGGAATGTTAAGTAAAAGGGTAAAAGAAGTAGTAGACAATAACATAGCTAGGTCACACACAAGTGTTGAGGATTTTAATACACAACAGTAATTAGTCAAAATATGGCAAGAAATAGAAAAGACCAAAAAGGAAATCACACAGAGAACCCACACGAATATTAGAAGATTTGTCATTAGATGCAGGGTTAAATATGTCAAAACATTTCCCTAAATTGAAACCTGTGGGCCATGTACATCCAATACATTTCTTACATGTACTTTCGAGGTCACTACCATCTCGATGGGATGATGCAAGGAAAAATCGATTTTGCCATAAGTTATTTAGTAGGCGAGGCCTCTGACTGGGCTAATGCTAATATTGAAGATTTTACATCATGGGATGACTTTAAGGAACAGTTCAGAAGCAAATACTGGTCAGCAAGTGCACAAGAAAAACTAACAATAGAATTACTTGATCCAAAGTACTATAGTAATTCCTGCGGTAGTGTTAGAAAGTATTTAGAATGGCACTTAACTCGTTCGAAATTTCTTGAAGTACCAATAGATGAACAGTATTTAGCAAAGGTATTAATACGTACATTACCAATTTATGTACAAAAAGAAATATGGTACAAAGGGTGGTCTACAGTGAAAAATTTGCTATTATGTGCTGAAGGTATAGATACATTAAATGGTAATAGACGAGAACTAAGTAAGAACAACACAAAATCGCACCCTGATAATAACAATCAAAAGTGAGTATATTTATGTACAGTACATAGACAAAACAATCAACAGAATCAAAACAGTAAAAGAAAAAATAAGGACAGTAGGGAATCCAGATCCATGGAAATCCAAACGATAAATCATCCGAACATAACGTTACAAAGAAACGAGACACACACACACACACACACACACACACACACACACACACACACACACAAATACACGAAATCTTATGTATCAGAACAAGAATCCGGAAAATGAAAATCTTCCTGGACCAGGGGTCATAGTTCAGGAAATAGAATAGATATAGACCCGCTATCAAAAAGCCTAGTAGCATTTACGCATACTGTTCCTACTAAAACGTGGTTATTACACGAAAATAAGGCATTATTACCACACGCTTTGGTTAAACCTATAATAGTAGGTTCGATTTATGGTTATGAAGTTAAGTTATTCTTAGATACAGGAAGTGAGATTTCTTTAATAGCACAAAATGTATTTGATATGTTGTACAAAGAGAATAGCTGCCCAATATTGCCGGTAACAGGTGTTCAAGTTCTTGGTATAACGGGAGTTAAAAGTCAAACTATCAAAAAAGAAACACAACTACCAATCGTGATTGATGGAGTAACTTTACGACACACATTATTAGTAATCCCGAATATCAACGTTCCGATTTTATTAGGAATGGACTGGTTTTACGGCTATGAAGTAAACATTAACTTTAACAATAAACAGGTGAGTGGTCTTTCCAATAATAGAAGGTTTACTGCAATCTTTGAACCAGAGACTGCTACAAAAGTAACAACAGAGACTGTGGAATTATTAACCTCTGTTAAGTTGTCACTGTTATACAATCCTGAAAATATCAATGTATTTTATCTCATAATAGAAAAGTCATACAAATTGTCTTTACTCTCCAGTGATCAGAAGGAAGAACTACATAATATCTTACGCAGGTACAGTGCAGTATTTTCTGATAAGCCAGGAACACAAGTTTAAAATGAATGATGATAGGACATTTTTTTTTTTTTTTTTTTTTTTTTTGTCGACTATATCCTATACCACTCAGTCTTAAAAACGGCAGTACAAAATGAAATTAATAAAATGATTGATGAAAAAGTTATAGAAAGAAGTAACAGTGTCTTTAACTTTAGTACGAAAAGTTACAGGTGGTGTAAGGTTGTTCTTGACGCGCGAACTTTGAATAAACATATAGAGACTGAGAGGGATCGACCGGTTTCTATAGATGATCTTCTAACAAAATTTCAAGGAGGAAGGCATTTTAGCTCGATGGACCTTACAACATCAGGTTACTATCAAGTCAAAATTCATGAAGAGTCGAGGAAGTTTACAGCGTTTCTATTTGATGGAAGATCATATCAGTTTACAGTGCTACCATTTGGATTAAATATATCTGTATCTGTTTTTATTCGTGCTTTAGATGAAGTATTAGGTAGAGAATTACAACAACATCTAATTAATTATGTAGATGATATTCTCCTAATTTCGAAAATGTGGGAAGAAAATTGTGCATTATTATCTCGCCTTTGCAAGACTTATTGATCAGAAAAACATTTATCATGGGCAAAATTTATACCTGACTTTCAAATGATAATTAATGAGTTGCCACATTTATCAACAGGACTAGCCCCCATGGAAAGCCCTAATCAAAAAATACATAAGAAAATCTTTGTTAAAGTTATTTTCATGGCCTCCTATGAGCAAAAGGAGCACTCCACAAATAAATGATATGGTAACATCTAACTTAGAACACAGTGCCATGAATAGAACTGAAAAGATAAACCAAAAGGCGGAGTTACCTCAATATAAAATTAATGATTTAGTGTTAGTTAGAAACTTTTGACATAGCTCAGATTTAAAAAAGGAAACTAGTAAATTCTTTCCTACATTCAGTGGACGTTTCAGAATAGCAGATATACCACATCCTAAAGCCTTGTTTCTAATTGACCCAGATACTAGCACAGAAAAAGGTTTATATAGTGTCGATGATATAAAACCTTACGGCGTAACTCCAGGAGGCACGTTAGGCTTTGACGTGTAAGTGCAGTGGCCAGCACTGAGCTCCAGCTTGTGTCTCTTTTTTTTTTCCTGATTTTAGATTTCGTGTGAGACATATCTTCTTTCTCCAACAATCCTTTAAGGCTTTCCTTTTTTACTATCCTATTTGGAATAATTGTGTATGTTGTTTAAGAAAAAAAATGAGAAGCAGCTCTGATTTTGACATATTATAAATAAAACTGATGTCACGAGTAATGAGTAAATAAAATATGAATGTGTCGTGATATCAACTGTTTCACGAGCCACTGTTGATAGAACTTGACAGTGTGTGTTAAGTATTACGCTGCCAACTGTTAACTGTTGCACGTAAAGCAAGTACTCGTTAGTGAAATTTAAGGTGGTGTTACTACATTTGTATAAACATGAATTAAATATGATGTATGATGGTGAATATCAACCAGTATGACAGCTGGATTTGAAAACTCCTTTATTTTATACCTTTTATAATATTAATTTTATAATGGAAGTTCTAAGGGATTTGATACATTTTCTGTAAGATTACTTTTTATAAGGGTGGTTATATAGACTGACACAAAACAGACTATGACTATGACTGACGGATTATTAAACTACACTTATCAATAGCGGCTTATCAGGAGTAATTTTCGGGGATCCATGGAGTGAAACAGTGATGCTCCATTCTGTAGCGGGGCAGCTGACATTTAGCCTGCCATTTTTGCCCTCTGGTGTCACTGCGGAGTACAAGGTGGATAGGGTTCCTGGGGAAGGGGGGTGGGGGGGTGGGATGGGTTTCCAATCTTTGGGGTCTATCGTCTTTCCTTCTTCGCTCCCGATTATGCCGATTCTTTATTTTCCTTTCTTTCTTCTCGTTTGAGTACCAATCTGTCTTTCCCCCTTTTCACCTTCATGTGTGTTTATTGCTAATACCCTTCTTATTCACGTCCACATTGTGATTTACCACGATGTTGGGAGTTATAACCTCGTTTGTTAGGTGTGCCAAGGTACGTTTAATAATCATAGACAAAGTGACTTGGACATACAGACATATAAGACATAAATGTAAAATATAACTCGCTCGACACTTTTTTTTCGAGAGAAGGGGAAAGATAGGAAGTGATAACACCCCATTCCCATGAAATAATCAGTAGTCTCACTTGTTTGGTTAATTAGAATATATAAGTGACATGATTAGGAAAAGTTTATGGTGTTACTACATATATATATTAAGTCTTTCCTGTCCCGGGATTGGAATGGCTCTTTACCCCCTTCCTTAAAACCCTCATCATTTCCTTTTCCCTCTCCTCCCTTCTGCCTGATGAAGCAGCTAGGCTGCGAAAGCTAGCATTTTTGTGTGTGTGTGTGTGTGTGTGTGTGTGTGTGTGTGTTTATTTGTTGCTATTACTGCCTGTGCCCCTTCGCCTGGTAAGTGTACTTCATCTATTTTTTACGTATATATATATATATATATATATATATATATATATATATTGGAATGGCTCCTTACCCCCTTCCTTAAAACCCTCATCATTTCCTTTTCCCTCTCCTCCCTTCTGCCTGATGAAGCAGCTAGGCTGCGAAAGCTAGCATTTTTGTGTGTGTGTGTGTGTGTGTGTGTGTGTGTGTGTGTGTGTGTGTGTGTGTCTGTGTGTTTATTTGTTGCTATTACTGCCTGTGCCCCTTCGCCTGGTAAGTGTACTTCATCTATTTTTTACGTATATATATATATATATATATATATATATATATATATATATATATACGTAAAAAATAGATGAAGTACACTTACCAGGCGAAGGGGCACAGGCAGTAATAGCAACAAATAAACACACAGACACACACACACACACACACACACACACACACAAAAATGCTAGCTTTCGCAGCCTAGCTGCTTCATCAGGCAGAAGGGAGGAGAGGGAAAAGGAAATGATGAGGGTTTTAAGGAAGGGGGTAAGGAGCCATTCCAATCCCGGGACAGGAAAGACTTACCTTGGGGGAAAAAATGGAGGGTAAATAAATGCACACACACCCACACATTTACACAGACACAAGTACACTTAGGCAGACATACTGTAGAACTGTAGAAAGCAAAGAAGTTAGAAGTTAGACAGAGATGCCACATGAGGCAGCGACTCTGTCCAGAGAACCAAGGTAAAGATGTTAAGATGGTGGGTGGGAATTCGAATTTAGCGGAGGTTGAGACCAGGTGCGCAACGGGAAGAGAGAATATGCTGAAGGGCTAGTTCCCATCTCCGGAGTTCTGAAGGATTGGTGTCAGTGGGAAGTATCCAGATAACCTGGACGGTGTAGCACTGTGCCAAGATGTGCTGGCCATGCACCAAGGCATGTTTAGCCACAGGGTGATCCTCGTTACCAACAAACACTGTCTGCCTGTGTCCATTCATGCGAATGGACAGTTTGTTGCTGGTCATTCCCACATAGAACGCTTCACAGTGCAGGCATGTCAGTTGGTAGATCACGTGGGTACTATCACAAGTGGCTCTGCCTTTGATCGTGTACACCTTCCGGGTTACGGGACTGGAGTAAGTGGTGGTGGAAGGGTGCATAGGGCAGGTTTTACAACGGGGGCGGTTACAAGGGTAGGAGCCAGAAGGTAGGGAAGGTGGTTTGGGGATTTCATAGGGGTGGACTAGGAGGTTACGGAGGTTAGGTGGTCGGCGGAAAGAAACTCTCGGTGGGATGGGAAGGATGTCATGAAGGATGGATCTCATTTCGGGGCAGGATTTAAGGAAGTCGTATCCTTGCTGGAGAGCCACATTCAGAGTCCACTCCAGTCCCGGACAGTATCTGGTGACAAGAGGGGCACTTCTGGGGTTCTTCTGTGGAAGGTTCTGGATTTGGGGGGATGAGGAAGTGGCTCTGGAAATTTGCTTCTGTACCAGATCGGGAGGATAGCCGCGGGATGTGAAAGCTGTTATTAGGTTATTGGTGTACTGGTTCAGGGATTCGGGACTGGAGCAGACTTGTTTGCCACGAAGACCTAAGCTGTAGGGAAGGGAACGTTTGATGAGAAATGGATGGCAGATGTCATAGTGGAGGTACTGTTGTTTGTTGGTTGGTTTGATGTGGAGGGATGTGTGAAGTTGTGAGTTCGAGGTGAACTTACTTGAGCCTGAAGCCAAGGTGGCACTGGGCTCTCACCTATTTGAAATGTGGAAGGGAGGGTAAAATCGAGGTGCCGGAGTAAGTGACGGAAGCGGACTCCAGGAGGGGGTAGGGGAATCGGGGACAGCCCATATTGGCTATCGAGGGAGTCATTAAAGAATGATGGAAAGGAAGGGTCGTGGAGCATTGACAGCAGACAGCATGCGTACCAACACAGCAATATGTCGTGTCGATAGGTTACAGGTAATTGAATTGAGTTTAGGTGGCGTAAAATAGACGGCCGAGCAGAAGAGTACACGAAACTCCCATAATCCAGCTTGGATCTGACAGTCGAATGATAGAGGTGAAGCAGGACAGTACGATTTGCCCCCCCCCCCCCAATGATGCACCACTGAGAACAAGGAGAACATTGAAGGAACGAGTACAGCAGGCAGCCACAAAACACACACTTGAAGACCAGTTATGTTTCCTATCCAACGTTGGCCCTAAAAATGTTGTCATCTCCACAAAGGGGAGACCGACAGGGCCAAGATGGAGAGATAGTGGAAGGAACTCCCTGTACCTCCAGAACTTAATACACACCGTCGCCTCAGGGGAGAAACGGAAGCCGTTTGCGTCACTCCAGGAATAGAGAGTGTTAAGGCAATGCCGAAGACAATGCTTCAGGAGACGCGTTCTCTGAGCACTGCAATAGAACGTGAAGTCGTCCACAAATAGGGAGCCTGAAACATTAGCTGGGAGGCAATCCATAATGGGGTTGATTGCAATGGCAAAAAGTGCTACACTCAAAATGGAGCCCTGTGACACCCCATTCTCCTGGCGAAAGGTGTCTGACAAAACAGAGCCCACTTGTACCCTGAACATTCGATCTTTTAAAAAAGCATGAATAAGCAGGGAGAGACGGCCGCGAAGACCCCATGTATGCATGGTGCAGGGAATGCCCGCCCACCAACAAGTGTCATAAGCCTTCTCCAAATTGAAGAGCGCAGCCACCTTCTGACACTTTCGCAAAAAGTTATTCACAACGAAAGTGGACAAGGTAACGAAGTGATCAATAGAAGAGCAATGCCTTTGAAACCGACATTGGACATTAGAGAGGAGATGTCGAGTTTCGACTACCCAAACCAGCCGAGCATCGACTATGTGCTCCATTACCTTACAGACACAGCTGGTCAGGGAAATGGGGCGACAACTGGAAGGAAGATGTTTGTCCTTCCCTGGTTTGGGTATGGGGACAACAATTGTTTCACGCCAATGAATGGGAACTTTACCTTCAGTCCAGACACGATTATATGTGTGAAGATGAAGAAAGCATTTACCTGTAGGGGAAAGGTTCTTCAGCATCTGAATATGAATGGGCAGAGAACCAGGAGAGAGCAAGGGCACGTTCTAGCTCCTGCATGGTGAAAGTGGCATTGTAACTTTCACGATTGGGAAATGTAAAAGAAGTATGTGTTTTATTTATTTGTGCTACTATCACACCTGTGCTCCTTCGCCTGGTGAGTAATCTTCATGAAACTACTGTTAGGAAAGTGTTTACGATTTTAAATGAGAAAATTGGATGAGCAGTGCATTTCAGACAGGAGGAGGAGTAATGAAGTGGTAAATATCAAAATAAATGTACTTATAGGTTAAGGTTTGGAAGAAAACGTATTGTTGTAAGAATTAGCGAAATATGAACTGTAAACAAAGAAGTGAATTTAGACTGGAACTGCTATGTAAAATGTAAATAAAAGAATAAATAAAAATAATAAAAACAAAAGCCAAAGGGAAAGTAACATGACTAAAAAGATTTCAAAAAGTAACAGAGCAATGACTGAAGTAATTGTTGAATTCAAATTTATGATACGAATATTATAGAGGAAAAATTCCTAGCAGGAAAAATATATCAATAAAAAATAGATGAATATTACTCACCAGGCGAAGGAGCACAGGTGGTGATAGTAGCACAAATAACACACACACACACACACACACACACACACACACACAAATGCAAGCTTTCGCAACCCAGTTGCTTCTTCAGGCAGAAGGGAAGGAAAGGGAAAGGAAAGGATGAGGGTTTTAAGGGAAGGGGTAAGGAGCCATTCCAATCCTGGGAGGGGAAAGACTTACCTTGGGTGAAGAAAAACAAATACACACACACACACCCACACATGTACGCAGACATACTGTAGAAAAGCAATGTCTGCCTAGTATGCCTAGGTGTGTGTGTGTATTTGTTTACCCTCCTTTTTTCCCCCCAAGGTAAGTCTTTCCTGTCCCGGGATTGGAATGGCTCCTTACCCCCTCCCTTAAAACCCTCATCCTTTCCTTTCCCTTTCCTTCTCTTCTGCCTGAAGAAGCAACTGGGTTGCGAAAGCTTGTGTGTGTGTGTGTGTGTGTGTGTGTGTGTGTGTGTGTGTGTGTTTTGTGCTACTATCACCACCTGTGCTCCTTCGCCTGGTGAGTAATCTTCATTTATTATATAAAAAGGATGACTTACCCAAAGGACCGGCTCGTCGACAGACACAAATAAATTCACACACAAACACACATACAAGCTCTCGCAACCATTGGTCACTTCCTCAGGAAAAGAGGAAGAAAGGAGAGGAGAAAGGGAAGGATACGGGTCTTGAGGAAGCGGAAAAGGAGTCACTCCAATCCCAGGAGTGGAAGGACCCACCTTAGGGGAAAAAAAGGAAGGCAAACAAACACAAACACACACACACACATCCATACACAAACACACCTAGACCGACAAAGGCCGTAACAGCTCAAATCAAGTTGTATTCTATTATTTGTGTCTTTCTGCAGCTCATTGGGCACCTGGACACCTACAGTATTGTGGAGCACTCCACTTTATTGGACATTACTCGCAGTACACATTAAAACACTGACCGAGGCAGTACCAGTACCGGCGCATGTTGTGTAAATAGTTGAAACAAAGACCTACTCAAGCTAAAGGTACATCAGCCACAGTAATTCTCATAATAAAAATCTATTTCTATAGTCCATTCACTTTAACCTACTATTGATTTTTTTTCTTTTTTTTTTATGTCAATGCTACCAAAGATCTAGAAATTTCATTATTATTGTTTCTGTATTATATTTATGGTCTTATTTTAATCAAAAAACCCTTTATAACAGAGTAGGCAAAATATCACCGTAGATCACTAAAATCCTTTAGTAACAATGTCAGAATTTAAATACTGTCATATAAATATTGTCTTCTATGTACTAGTTCTCTTGTTAGTAATATATCTGAAGGTGCCCTACCAGGCTAAATGCATCATATCTGAATAAAATATGATTTTAGTAACTGAGACAGTGTTATTCAAGACTGTAGACTCCATATTGTTGCCGCACCACACAACAACAATGGAATGGGAAAAAATTTAGTTCAGGAGTGGTACAGAAATGCCAGTTTAAAAATATGCATAATGAAGACACACTTTATTTTCAAGAAATTCTAATTCTAAACATTATTTTCAATAACGTAGAGATAATAGGTTGCAATACATCATAACAGATGATCTCTGGGCTGCAGACAGACACACAGAAGAGAAAAACACATTCATAACTCGTTTTTGATTTTCAGCCACAGCCTTCATGAAGAAAGAGTGTGCACATATTCACACAATTGCACCTGCACAACTCGGCTACACAGGAATCGGGAGGGGTTGGGAGGGGAGGGGGGGGGGGAAGGCTTCAGCACAAGATATCTACATTGCCTGCTCTTCAGCAGGTACTAAGTAAGTGGAAATGCCCAAATGTAATGCAATGGAGGGGGAGGCGTATGGAAACTGCTAGGCTGAGGCATGTGTAGGCTCCACCCTATCCTTCCCTTCAACTTCTGCCTTCCTCATGTCTCTCTCCCCCTCACCCCCCACTCACTGTTAAAACTTGCACTCGAGCTGCAGATACCGCACATACGTCTCATGTGCTCACCTTTCCTTAAAATTTAAAATGTGTGCACATGATTGTATTTCTGTATGTCTTCTACAGCTCAAAGATCACCTTTATAGCAAGTTGCAATTTATCCTCGTTATATAATTTACATTCCAATCTGGACGTTCCATTATTAAACTTTATTTTTGGCCAAACTCTGTCATTCTTTTGCATTCATCTAATAGACGTTAATGAGGTTCAAATGCTTAACTGTTAGATGTCTTATGTTTAAAGACCTATTGAAAGGTATTAAACATTTATTTAAGCATCTGAAACGATCTTTCACTAACTCAGTTAATTCTGAATTGAAGCAAAAACAAATTTATAGAAATAACATGTGAAAATCAGTTTTCAAATGAAGAATGTGTGGTGAATATAAACCCTTACCTGAAACAGTAAATTTAAGAAATCCATTGGAAGTGGGTTTTCCACAGTCCACATTAAGTATTCTTCAGTTGTCAACCCTTTCTCACTTGTTGCGTGTTTTCTGATATCTTTCATCACCATTTCCACATCTAATATTGAAGCAAAAAATGAATTAGTGACATTTACTTTTTTATAGATTTTAAAAGACTATTGAGTGAGTTAGAAATTTACGTACACATCTAAATTGTTGTCACACACACACACACACACACACACACACACACACACACACACACACACACCACATAATGCAGAGAGGAATGAATGGTATATTTCTCTCTCAGGGTCTTGTTTGCGGGAGGAAATACTACACTCTTTAGATAATAGTGTCCCACCAGGGCATATCAGTGATGAACGTACTGCATTTTTTAAGTAGGGTATGGGTGGGATGGATGCTTCTTGGCGGGACTCAGGGTTGCCTTCCATGGGTAATAGTTACTTAGTGCAACGATACACAAGTTGTAGCCTCTCGCCCACCTTCTCACCCACCTTTCCTCTTCTCGTGAGCCCACCAAAACGGAAGTGCTTTTTAGTGCCGTAAAGGCAAGCTGAGTGAACACCACACCAGTTTTCAAACTGCTGCAATTTTTATTTGAAATCAGATTCATTAATGGCAATATGAGCTGCTGAAACCCATCATCCTAATACAAAATCATTTGCAATCTTAGCTGTTGTTTATGTATTAATGTTCTAGATCACATCGTACCAAATCATAATGATGAACGAGTTCAAACAACAGAAATCACAAGAAAGATGGAAATTCAATTTTATTACATTACTAGCAATAATAATAGGCTCAATGGCGTGGTGAAGTTCATCACATTTGAGCTTTCAAATGTTTTACTTCATGTTCTTAATTGGTATAGCTGCTTTAACTCTGTCATTGTTGTAAAGTGAAATTGTTTTTGTGTGTTCAATTGTTGTTGCTGAGGTTTTCAGTCCACAGACTGGTTTGATGCAGCTCTCCATGCTACACTGCCCTGTGCAAGCCTCTTCGTCTGAGAATATGTACGGCAACCTACATCCTTTTTAATCTGCTTACTGTATTCGTCCCTCGGTCTCCCTCTACAATTGTTACCCCACACACTTCCTTCTAATGCTAAGTTGACGATTCATTGATGTCTCAGAATGTGTCTCACCAATCTATCCCTTCTCTTAGTCAGGATATGAGAGAAACTCCTTTTCTCCCCAGTTCTGTTAAGCATCTCTTCATTAGTTACGTGATCTAATCAACTAATCTTCATCATTCGTCTGTAGCATCGCATTTCAAAAGCTTCCATCTTCATTTTGTCTGAACTCCTTATCATCCATGTGTCACTGCCATAGAATGCTACACTCCAGACAAATGCTTCCAGCAACTTCTTCCTGACATTTAATCTAATATTGGATGTCAACAAATTTCACTTCTTTAGAAATGCTTTTCTTCCCATAGCCATTCTGAATTTTATATCTTCTTTACTTCAGCAATCAGAAGCTATTTTGCTACCCAAATAACAAAATTCATCTACTACTTTTATTGTCTCATTACCTAATCTAATTCCTTGAGCATTGCCTAATTTTCTGACATTGCATTCCAGTACCCTCATTTTCCTCTTGTTAATGTTCATCTTATATCTTCGTTTCAAGACACTGTCCATTCCATTTAGGTCCATCCAGGTTCTTTGCTGTCTATGAGAGACTTACTATGTCATCAGCAAATCGCAAGATTTATATTCCCTCTCCCTGAACATTAATTCCCCCTCCATATTTCTCCTTGCCTTCCTTCACAGCTTGCAGAATGTATAGACTGGACAACATTGGGGAAAGGCTACAACCCTGTCTTACTCCCTTCCCAAAAACTGCAGCTCTTTCATATCCTTCAACTCTGGTTTTTGTACAAGTTGAATATAACTCTTCGCTCCCTATATTTCACTCCTGCTACCTTCAGAATTTGAAGGAGTGTATTCCAGACAACATTGTCAAAAGTTTTCTCCATACCAACAAATAGTTTCCCTCCCTTTCCTTACCTTATCTTCTAAAATAAGTCTTATTGTGAGTATTGCCTCTCATGTTCCTCTGTTTCTTCTAAATCCAAATTTATCTTCCCCAAGGTTGTATTCCACCAGTTTTTCCATTCGTCTGTAAATAATTCATGTTAGTATTTTGCAACCATGACTGAGTATACTGATAGTTCTGTAATTTTCACATTTGTCTGCAGTTGCTTTCTTAGGAATTTGAATCACTCTTGAAGTCTGAGGGTATATCTCCTGTTATCATGCATCTTGCATACCAGATGAAACTATTGTTTCATGACTGGCTCTCCTAACGATAATAGCATGTCATACGGAACATCATCTACTCCAGGTGCCTAGTTTCTACTCAAATGTTTCAGTGCTCTGTCAAATTCTTCGCACAATATAGTATCTCCTATTTCATCTACCTCTAGTTCGTCTTTCATTTCTAAAATACTGCCTTCAAGTTTATTTCCTTCCACCTTTCCCTTCTTTGCTTAGTACTGGTTTTCTATCCTAGTTCTTGATACTCATACTGCTGCTTTTCTTGTCTGCAAATGTCTCTTATTTTCCTGTAGGCGGTTATCTATCTTTCCCATAGTTCAGGCACAGCCAAACACCGCCCCGAGGGTGCAGGCGCCCTCGCTGTTCCCGCGCAGCTGCCCGTGGGCGGCCTTTGCCGTGCCCCTGCCCAACTGTGCGCAGCGGCATGTGGGGCACTAGCGACACACGGTCGGGCTGGGGCGGTCAACTACAGTATACTACTCCTACAGGCTGCAGGCATACCCGCCTGGTGGAAATGTTGGCCAGGCCTGCCCTAGTTATACATTCTTCTCCTCAAGCTATTCCTGCTTAGCCAGTCTGTACTTCCTGTCTACCTCATTTTTGAGGCATCTGTACTCCCTTTTGCCTGCTTCACTTGATGCATTTTTATATTTTCTCCTTACGTCAATCAAGTTAAGTATCTCTAGTGTTATCCAAGGATTTGTATTAGGCCTTGTCCTTCTGCCTATATAATCCTATGCTGCCTTCACTGCTCTATCTCTCAGAGCTACTAACTCTTCATTTACTGTATTACTTTCCTCCATTTCATCCAATCCTTGCCTAATGGTCCTTCTGAAATTCTCAACCACCACTGGTTCCTTCAATTTGTCCAGGTTCCATAGCCTTAATTTTCTACCTTTTTGCAGTCTCTTAAGTTTTAATCCATAATTCATAACTAATAAGTTATAGTCAGAGTTTGCTGGATGTATCTTACAGTTGAAAACCTGGTTTCTAAACCTTTGTCTTACCATTAAAAAGTCAATCTGGTACCTCCCAGTGTCTCCTGGTCTCTTCCACGTACATAACCTTCTTTCATGATGATTAAACCAAGTGTTTGTGATGATTAAATTGTGCTCCGCATAAAATTCTATCAAGCTATCTCCTCTTTCATTCCTTTTCCCCAGTCCATATTCACCCACTACATTTCTTTCTATTCCCTTTCCCCATCACAATTACGTTTTCTTCTCCTTTATCGATCTGAATAATTTCTTTTATCTCCTCATACCTTTCTTTGGTCTCCTCCTTATCAGCAGAGCTAGTTGGCACATAAACTTTTACTACTGTGGTCAGTGTTGGCTTCGTAACTATCTTTGCTACGATAATATGTTCACTGTGCTGTTCATAGTAACTTACCCACATTCCTATTTTCTTATTCATTATTAGACCTACTCCTGTGATACCCCCAACTGATTTTGTATTTATAATCCTGTACTCACCTGACCAAAAATCCTGTTCATCCTGCCACCGAACTTCACTAATCCCCATTATTTCTAACTTTAACCTATACATTTCTCATTTCAAATTTTCGAACTTACCTACCCGATTAAGGGATATAATATTCCATTCTACGATCCTTAGAATGCCTGTTTTGTTTTTCTTGGTGATGGCATGTTTAATTACTGATAGAAGTTCTGCACTGGGATGCTAAAATAGTCTTCAAAAGTGAGATAGTGGCTGGCCCATACTTACCTTTTTGCTGTACCGCCAATAGTCACACACAGAAAGAAAAAGGGGACGAAAATAAAACAAGCTTTCGAGACAGGGTTCCTTCATCAGGTAAGAGAGAAGGGAAGAAAAAAAAGGAATGGGAAAGGAAGGGGAAGGTAATTCACGATCTAGGTCATGAGGATGGTGTTTGAGGATTGTGGAAGTCAGAGGTACTATATATTATTACTGAGACATGCAAAAGAGAATATAACCAGAGAGGAAAGATCAAGCAGTAAAGAGAAGAAAAGATGAGTGAACTGAATGATACCAAGGGGTGGAGGAGGGGTTGTCTAAAACGTTTTTGATAAACAAGGAAAGATGGACACACACACACACACACACACACACACACACACACACACACACTCCTGCAGAAGGAACGCTGAAAGCTTGTTTTATTTTCATCCAGTTTTCTTTCTCTGTGTGACTATCAGTGGCACAGCAGAAAGGTAAGTACTAGCCAACCAATCTATCTTTATTGAAAAATAATTTATCAACTTTTAAAATGGGCCGTCAGTGAAACTCACGTGTGACCAAAAATGTTGAGATTTTCAAGATACCACAGTTTGATAAAAATAATAATAATTCATACTTTAAACAGGATACTTCAATGAAAGCATGTATACCTACATTATACCCCAATGATTCATATATGAACACAACAACAAAAAAATCCAAGTTGCACAACCGCAGTCTTGGTGAACATTAGTTGGGAACATTCATAACAGGACTTTGTTGATAAATTAAGTAGCTATGCAATAACACAGGCAAGAAATAATATAATATGCACTGCATACCACATGCTAGTTTAACTCTGAGGTCATAGTCTTGTCCTTTTTAGCTTCCTGAAAGAAGTATTGAGAATATGTTTTGTCATAATATGCACCAGAACTCCTAGTCTTCAAAATAGGAATAGACTACAGAGACTCATTGGACAAGGGCGATCTAAATTATATCCTATTGATATGGGGTATGGGGTATTCTTGAGATTGGTGTCCAACTGGAATTACTTGCAGCACCTCGATTTGCAACCTACTTCAAGAGCTGTGAACACAACTGAAGCTCATTCACCACCTCACCAGTTTCTGTTTCTTGCATAATATGATAGTTTTTTTTCTTGGAAAATTTCCTAACTTTGAGAACAAATAACATCAACCACGTAGTCAAAAAATATGATTTAAAACACCAGAGCAAGCAAATGGAACAAAAACGAATTTGTGGAGCAGAGGCTGTCAACCTACGATTCATGGAAGAATGTTATCCCGGCGTCAAATTCTATTCCAATAAAGACACAAACATATCAAAGAATGAGTTATTAAAAATCTTAGACACACCTTTGAACCATCCAAAATAAATAAAATAAAAACAATTTTACAGAAGTGGGGTGTGATTATCAAGTGTTAAAATTCCAAATTTTTTTGTTCATGAAAGCTTAAAATAATTCAGTCCATCCATAAATCTGTAAAATGCTGCAAATTTTCGTAAATTTTACAGATAAACCATAATAGTTGGCAGATATGCAAAATTAATAATCAAAATCAGTCAAAAGCAATAAAACATTTAACTAAGAGGTATTATTGTGTTCTGCATTAACTTTTGACAAATTAACAGATAAATGATTTCTTAATTAGTGTAATTTCAAAATTGTATGGGAAGGTTTGTTACTAATGAACTTATCTCTAAGAAAATGATGGTGGATGTTAACGGGTACTAGAAACGAGTTTGATAAATAACTTTTTGACCTTATGGTGACTATTAAAATAAAAAAAGTTATAACATCCTTATTATTTTTCATACAATTTATTACACAAAATTCATTTCAGTCCCTAACTGCTTGTAAATACAATTTCTCTTAATTTGATATCCCCATTACTCTGCAGTCAGTACTCACTGGCTAGCAGTTACCTCAAAGAAAAGATTTGTGCAATTATAGCAAGAAGCACTGCAACATTGCCAAAAGGAAGTGTTAAGTATTCCATAAGAGTACAGAGCCAAGTTACCATGGCAATAAGTGGCTGTCCAATACATCTTGGGCCATGTCATGAGTATAGAAATAATCCATTTGGAAGAAATTGCTTACTATAGTTCAATTAAAAGTACTTGTTAGTTGGCAATTGTCACATGACACTACAGTGATGCCACATTGGAGAGTTAATGGTGGTGAAGTGAAAAATCTCTGTTGACAACTAATTTTAAGTGATCGGTGACTAAACAACAACAGACGACACATTTTGTAGTTCTCAATTTAACCCCATTTTAACATAAGGGTCATTCCATGTCAAATCACCAAGGGGTGGAAGCTTGACAATCTTCATTTTTTTTGCAAATTTTACCTCCATGGGTTGACTTGCAAAACTGTTTGGAAAATGACGGTCCAATCTCTGAAAATGCATATTTGACAAATCTTTGTGCCAAGTTTGCACTCTCACTGATTTGCATCTAAGGTACTACACATTTCGAAATCTTTGTTTCTAGATCATTTTTGCACAGATAATTCAAAAATAACATCATCATGGGTAAAGATAAAGTAGTTTAATAAAAAAAGTAATTAAATAAATTCAGACATATATTCTATTACCAAAAATATAAGGTAAACTTTGGCATTCCCTTTTTATACAGTGTGTCCTTTTTACACTTCGTTAATCCGCCTGTGTGTGTATGTTCTGCATGACAAGCCAGTGAAAACAATGGCAGAACTGTATTTTTTATAGTTCCTGATATAATGGTACAGCAAGTTGCTTCCAAAAACAAAAAAAAAAAAAAAACAAAAAAAACCAAAAAAAACAGAACACTACATTTCACCTAATTTGGAGGCAAATATATTTATATACGTACCTTCTGATTTTAATTTAAAATGCACTATTAGGAAGTGCAGCTTTCGCTTTACTAGAATATTGGGCACAATGTGAATGTCCAGTAATCTCGCGACCGCTTCCTGCATCCACCCACTGTTCGAAACAGCTTATTACTCTCGAGGCGCCCGGCGACACCCTCTGACAAAAGGGCCGGTCCTGCCCGGGTAAAACCTTTTTCTGGCCTGGTTTCGGCAGTTTTTCGATTTCGCCTGTGGTGGACGCATGCCAAATGACACAGTTGTGTACCCATAGCATTTCCATGATCTGTGTTCAACTCCACGCTGCTGCGTTTTCAGGCCACGAGTCCTCGCCACCCTTGTGCCATCGTCACTACTACATTTGTGCCAAGGTGGTTCTACGGCACTGAGCCATTTTAAGGACTGCAGTGAATTGTTTGTATAACCTTCGTGATCTTTAGGTAAGATAGTGAATCTTATTACGTTAACATGCAGTCTTTTACTGTTGTTAACTTGACGTTCTTACTGATAGCTTGAAATATATATATATGCTTTGGTTTCTATAGTATGTCTGCCTATGTGTGTTTGCGTCTGTGTGAATGTATGGGTGTGTGTGTGTGTGTGTGTGTGTGTGTGTGTGTGTGTGTGTGTGTGTGTGTGTGTGTGTATTTGTTCACCTTCCTTTTCTTCCCCCAAGGTAAGTCTTTCCTCTCCTGGGATTGGAATAGCTCCTTACCCCCCTTCCTTAAAACCCTCATCATTTCCTTTTCCCTCTCCTTCCCTTCTGCCTGAAGAAGCAACTGGGTTGCGAAAGCTTGCGTTTGTGTTTGTGTGTGTATTCATTTTTGTTTGGGATGCTGTCACACCTGTGTTCCTTCGCCTGGTGAGTAATCTTCGTCTATTTTTTATATATAATTTTTCCTGCTAGGAATTTTTCGTCTTAATATTCGTATCAAATAAAAAACAGAAAAGAGATGACTTACCAAAAAGACCGGCTCGTCGATAGAAACAAATAAAATCACACACAAACACACATACAAGCTTTCGCCACCAATGGCAGCTTCTTCAGGAAAAAGAGGAAAAAAAAGGTAGGATAAAGGGAAGGATATGGGTTTTAAGGAAGTGGAAAAGGAGTCATTCCAATCCCAGGAGTGGAAGGACTTACCTTAGGGGAAAAAAAAGGAAGGTAAACAAATACACACACACTCAGACATATCGAAACGCAAACACACCTAGACAGACATTTGTAAAATGTCTTTTTACAAATGGCTTCAACATTTAAAAAAGTTTGGTGATTTGACACAGAATAACCCATAACCAATCAAGATGTACTATGTATCTAACAAAAAATGTTCAAATGTTTGTAGAGCTTACGGGACTTAACTACGGGGCCATCAGTCCCTAAACTTACAAACTACTTATGAACTAGTTACTACTAAGGACAGCACAAATATCCATGCCCGAGGGGGGATTCGAACTCCCGACCATAGTGGCCATGCAGACCGTGACTGGCGCGCCGCAGTCCCCTCGGCCACCGCGGCCGGCATATCCGACAAAAATGGCATTCAACTGTATGCAGCAGAACTAAAACAATGATGTCTTAGTTCACAGCAAATAAAATGTACCTCTATAAGCAAACCCATACCGAACATTTCAGATACTGTACTGAAAGCAAACTGTAATTTCTCGCTATCATTGGTTAGCCTACCTGAAAATACCCTCACACTTACTAGTGGTTACACAAGCTGTTGACTTACAAGAACAAATCAGCAGTGCTGCTTGGAACTTATTTACAGGTTATTAATGACAGATTTCAAATAAAAAATGAATCATAGGATGAAGAGCAAATGAAAAAGTCAATACTGTCAATTACATTAATATAAATAACAATCAAAGTTCCACAACAGGTTTCAAACTCTCAAACTGCTGCACAGGAAAGTAAGAATTTAATACTACACTTCAGAGTCACGTCGATTGTTGGCTGCCAAGTCACATGACATACCTAGTAACAACCCTCAATTATAGTCTTTGGAGAGCTCTTTTATTGTAACTCTTTGAAACTTCTCTAAATGTAAGCTGATATTTGTAACATTAAATAACAGCTTGTAAAAAAAAAGATTCAGGAGTGTGCACTCAGTGATTACCATAGAAAAAGTCACAGACAATGGCATTAACGAATTACGTACTCGTACATGACACTAAGTGATGAAATGCAAAATAAAAAATGTCAGACCTATGAATCGATGACAAAGTAAATTGAGGAGCAAGACAGATAAGGAAACGAAATGGAACTGACAAGTCATCGTGGCAGTTTGACGAGGAAGAAAGGTTCAGGCGTGACATCGAGCGCTCCGATCAGTGGAAAGCAGCTCCGGCACACGAACTGTCAAATGGCGAGTAATTTTAATTGGAGTGACTTCCTACTGTAGCTGTATTTCTTATTATTAAATACGTGCAAATTACATACCAACTTCTCCATACGGGTCAAGAGAGAGCTCTTTAGACGATTTATTTTCACGGCGTACGAACAGTAGTACATCAATCATATGCTGCAGTTCCTCTTCTGTGAGGACTCCATCTCTGTCGCCGTCGAAAACTTTAAAACAAACTGGAACAAAATTTACAAAACTAAAATTAGTTGTGGCTACAAAGAGACGTGATATTAAAAAGTTATTTATTGAAACTGCAAATATTTATACTTTCATCCTACTACAACAGTACTCCTACTACAATAGTACATTACACAATAAAAACAGAATTGGCACACTGTTGCACATTCTATTACATTGATGTTTCAAAAGAAAAAAGCTGACGTTGAAAGAAAACAATATCACCAAATTGACAAAGAACTCTGCCAGCTATAAACTTCATTGTGTACTAACACTTTTGCCTCTCGGTGAGAGGGCCCCTGCATGCAGCAGATATGCCGCAGGCCATTTCCTTGAAGTCAATGTGGCTATCCCGGTTTTCATCAAACGCGGCGAACACTCCAGCGCAGATGGACAGGGGCACCGGGGGACTGACGAGGGGCACCAGTGTGTCCAGGTCCAGCTTCCCCGTGCGCGACTGCCCTTTCAGCAGCCAGTAGCGCTTCTCCAGCTCAATGATGTCGCTCTCTTCCACTGAAACACCATTTCTTTTATAACTATTGTAACTGTACGTAGTAAATTAACATCTATGGTGGAACTTCCGACATTACAATATTCGCAATTTTACGCCATAAATTCGCAGCTCCTGTGAAAAACCTGTAAGATCGATGCTAAAAATTCACAAATTTTATGTTTCTTTTACCTAGATTGTACGTTCTTACTCTAATTCTCGCTTTACTATGTTGTTTTTTTACTACTGACATTTGATGTCACTGAACGAGTTGTAAGTAACACAAGAGACAGACTTTTACACTGCCTCTGTTGACGGAGTTACAGGGTACACGAAAATCTACCATGAATATTACTGCTGTCCAGTATTCGTCTAGGATGACCGAAGACCTTAGCACTTCAGTCACCTAGTGGCAGAACAGGAAATCAGCAGATGTAGATTAGCAGCATATCAGCACATATGCACTAGACAGAAATGATTTGTTGATGTACACAAAGGGGTTACTCACATACGATTTGATTTGAATACTGGCTGAACAATAAATCTCAACAGAACATGCAAAAACAAAGCCACCACTCAGTTCAATCAGAATTAAATTTTGCAAGTACAGATTGTTACCAAATTGCCATATGTTCACAATAACACATTGCAGTTTGACTCATCTATTTTAATTGTTTTCAATTGTGCTGCAGTATCTATTAACAAGATGGTTGCAAGATGTTAAAGAACTGCTGATACAGTAGTACAATGCTCCTGTATTTGCGGCTTATGTATTTGCAACAGAAAACTACAGGGTGCAGTACTGTACTTTTATTAATTTTTTCTCAATAGATTTTTTTTAATGCCAAAATTATAAAAACAACTACCGACCCAACAATCCACAGATTATTCAAGGTTCATTGTTGTTGCGCGTGCGCGTGTGCGAGAGTGAGAAGTGCAAGCGATAAACCTTATCTCAAACATGAACAATAATTTGAACAAAAACCACCCATGTTTTCACTAGGCTCTTAATACAGGGAATCATATAGCTATACTTAGCTGCATCTCTTGGAATTCTAGTGAGGTCTTTAAATACTATTATGAAGAAACATGAAGACAATGAGAAGAACTTCTCATTGAGTATCTTCATCTAATTATTCCTATAACAAGAGGAAATCAATGAATTCATCAAAATCCCATATTTTGACACACTTTCCTTCGTCTCATAGTATAGGCTATTCTACATTTAATTACCTTCACTCACACAGATTGGAGATGATTGAGATTTTTAATGATACACTAGAGGACCCATACAAATACCTGGCACACTTAGTGGAATGACAAAAAAGTTGGGGAAAAAATTGAAGTAAAATTGGATGTTCAGGCATATCTTTCTTCAGAATCAATCAATGAAAGTGTTTAAATGCACAAATGAAAGAGCTTGATCTGCTGAGTGGTGTTAGGTTCAAAAGAACTGCTTACCTTAATTAGAACCAAAGATATCGTAAAACAAATTGAGTATTTTAATCAATGCAAGACAGAAGAATACCATGTGTGAAAAAAATTAAAGGATGGAGAGACTCAAGTTAACTTGATACTTTATGATAAATCTGTGAATGAATACCTTTCGTTTGAAGCAAAAATTAAGAATATCAGTTGGATAGAATGGCCTAACTGACTGACTTCATTTTATAGCAAGGACACCCCCATAAGAAATATACAGAAGGAAATCGCCTTTGATTATAGAAAAAGGAAGGTGAGATTTATGTAACTTCCGATACTTTATGACAAATCTGTGGATGAATATCATTTGTTTAGAACAAAAATGAAGGAAATCAGCCAGGTAGTTTGGTCTGGCTGACTGACTTTAATTTTTATAGATTCTTTTTATATACAAGATGGTATGCCAATTACACGTGTTTTAGCTCGTACATTTGGGATTTTGACATTTTCCTGGAATTTGCGTTTTCCTCAATTTATATGATATTTTCACAGAAAATTCACATTTCTTCAAGTACTTCCAGATTTTGAACTGAAATGTAAATGTGGTGGAAAGGTGGAAAGGGACTTTTCTCTGTCCTCCTCACTTTGACCCTATCCTCATTTCTCTCTCTTTGTCCATATCCTCCTCCCACCTCTCTGTGCAGCTTCACCTCCTTCCTGTCCCTCTCTAACTCATCGTACACTGCCTTTTTATCTTCTCTTCCCCCCTCCCCCCTGTCAATTTCCTCCCTCTCCTGTTCTCCTCTTACAATTCTAACCTAGAGACATGTTTAGTGTTATGTTCAAAATCTTATAGCACTGAACGTTCTTAATGGAATAGTTTGAAATTTTGACACATGATACCCCATGTTTTTATATATCTTAAGTTTTAATATATGTCACATATGAATTTACATATATTTTGTAATGGGGAAATGTTACCACAAAAAATGATAAACTACAGACAGCTACATACCTAACTATAGACAGCGTATCATATGGTATTAAAGAAATAGGTATCTGAAAACCTTCTTTTAGTAGAATGCAATATTGTGACAGGATTTCAAAGCAGTCAAGAGCTTCTGGATGTTAACAGCTATGCACAGACTTTTACATTTTTATTTATATATAAAGTAGCAGCAATTTACCATTCCTTATAAAAAACAACAACAACATACATATATTTGTGGATATTGACCCTTTAATGGATAGTGTAAATGATCAGCTACATCTCTTATTTTTCCAATATCTCTCAAACTGATCAACATTTTACCACAAATTCATTTGTAGCTGCTTGTATACATAATGTAATAAAAAATTGTAGAGTGCTACTAAATCACTATGATACTTAGCTGCACTGAGTTACTCCTAATGTGTGTTTCTTTACTTTAGTATTATATAAAATTGGAAAGTCCAGGTTGGAATAAATAATATAGTGAGGACAGTTTACTACTCACCGCAAAGACGTGGCGACGAGCTGCGACAGGCACATACAAAAGACACACACATACAACACATTCAGCTATCGGCCATGGCCTTCTTCAGAAATAGAGCACTCACGCAATCACACAGGCACACAACACAGTCATACAACCATCACCTCCGACTGCCACACTTCGAATCACGCTCTGCAGCGAATCGGGGACGGGAGGGGAGGGGAGGGGGAGGGGATAGAAAGGTTACGTCACGGTGGTGGGGATGGGTTAGATGGGAATAACGAGATGCAGCTTAGGAATGGAGTGGGGAGGCGGGTGAGGGGAGAAAATAAAATAAAATAAAATAAAGTAAAATAATTTAAAATACACTGCAAGTGCACAAGACCACACACACACACACACACACACACACACACACACACACACACACACATACATATACACACACACGATCACACATTCACACACCACTCAAATCAGGCGAGGTTTGGGATACAGAGGTAGGAACTGTAAGGTATGGAAAATATATATATATATATAAAAACATATACATATATATATACATATATATACACATACAAATCAACCAGGCCTCAACCTACGATAACTTCCCTATATATATATATATGCACATACAAAAGACACACACATACAACACATTCAGCTATCGGCCATGGCCTTCTTCAGAAATAGAGCACTCACGCAATCACACAGGCACCCAACACAGTCATACAACCATCACCTCCGACTGCCACACTTCGAATCACGCTCTGCAGCGAATCGGGGACGGGAGGGGAGGGGAGGGGGAGGGGATAGAAAGGTTACGTCACGGTGGTGGGGATGGGTTAGATGGGAATAACGAGATGCAGCTTAGGAATGGAGTGGGGAGGCGGGTGAGGGGAGAAAATAAAATAAAATAAAATAAAGTAAAATAATTAATGTACACTGCAAGTGCACAAGACCACATACACACACACACACACACACATACATATACACACACACGATCACACATTCACACACCACTCAAATCAGGCGAGGTTTGGGATACAGAGGTAGGAACTGTAAGGTATGGAAGGGGGGGGGGGGAAATAATAATAATAATAATAATAATAATAATAATGAAGTTATCGTAGGTTGAGGCCTGGTTGATTTCGGGATCGGAGAATGTATTGTAGGGATAACTCCCATCTGTGCAGTTCAGAAAAGCTGGTGGTGGATGGGAGGATCCAGATGGCCCGGGTTGTGAAGCAGCCATTGAAATCAAGCATGTGCTCCGCTGCATGCTGTGCCACAGGGTGGTCCACCTTGTTTTTGGCCACAGTTTGGCGGTGGCCCTTCATCCTAATTGACAGCTGGTTGGTGGTCATGCCAATATAGAAAGCTGTACAGTGCTTGCAGCACAGTTGGTAAATTACGTGGCTGCTTTCACAAGTGGCCCGGCCTCTGATAGGGTAGGATAAGCCTGTGACAGGACTGGAATAGGAAGCCTGTCACAGGCCTTTGGCCAAACTGTGGCCAAAAACAAGGTGGAACACCCTGTGGCACAGCATGCAGCGGAGCACATGCTTGATTTCAATGGCTGCTTCACAACCCGGGCCATCTGGATCCTCCCATCCACCACCAGCTTTTCTGAACTGCACAGATGGGAGTTATCCCTACAATACATTCTCCGATCCCGAAATCAACCAGGCCTCAACCTACGATAACTTCATTATTATTATTATTATTATTATTATTATTATTTCCCCCCCCCCTTCCATACCTTACAGTTCCTACCTCTGTATCCCAAACCTCGCCTGATTTGAGTGGTGTGTGAATGTGTGATCGTTTGTGTGTATGTGTGTGTGTGTGTGTGTGTGTGTGTGTGTGTGTGTGTATGTGGTCTTGTGCACTTGCAGTGTACATGAATTATTTTACTTTATTTTATTTTATTTTATTTTATTTTCTCCCCTCACCCGCCTCCCCACTCCATTCCTAAGCTGCATCTCGTTATTCCCATCTAACCCATCCCCACCACCGTGACGTAACCTTTCTATCCCCTCCCCCTCCCCTCCCCTCCCGTCCCCGATTCGCTGCAGAGCGTGATTCGAAGTGTGGCAGTCGGAGGTGATGGTTGTATGACTGTGTTGGGTGCCTGTGTGATTGCGTGAGTGCTCTATTTCTGAAGAAGGCCATGGCCGATAGCTGAATGTGTTGTATGTGTGTGTCTTTTGTATGTGCCTGTCGCAGCTCGTCGCCACGTCTTTGCGGTGAGTAGTAAACTGTCCTCACTATATTATTTATTCCAACCTGGACTTTCCATTATTATATATATATATGTATGTGTATATATATGTATATATATATGTATATGTTTATATATATATATATATATATATATATATATATATATATATATATATATATATATAAATATATATTTTCCATACCTTACAGTTCCTACCTCTGTATCCCAAACCTCGCCTGATTTGAGTGGTGTGTGAATGTGTGATCGTGTGTGTGTATATGTATGTGTGTGTGTGTGTGTGTGTGTGTGTGTGTGTGTGTGTGTGTGTGGTCTTGTGCACTTGCAGTGTATTTTAAATTATTTTACTTTATTTTATTTTATTTTATTTTCTCCCCTCACCCGCCTCCCCACTCCATTCCTAAGCTGCATCTCGTTATTCCCATCTAACCCATCCCCACCACCGTGACGTAACCTTTCTATCCCCTCCCCCTCCCCTCCCCTCCCGTCCCCGATTCGCTGCAGAGCGTGATTCGAAGTGTGGCAGTCGGAGGTGATGGTTGTATGACTGTGTTGTGTGCCTGTGTGATTGCGTGAGTGCTCTATTTCTGAAGAAGGCCATGGCCGATAGCTGAATGTGTTGTATGTGTGTGTCTTTTGTATGTGCCTGTCGCAGCTCGTCGCCACGTCTTTGCGGTGAGTAGTAAACTGTCCTCACTATATTATTTACTTTAGTATTCCTTCTTTGCCATGTAAAAGTAGTCAATCACAAACTACTATTGTATTATGAGTTACTTTCAGTAAAGATGAGAGGCATAGTAGTGACATTTACTGCAGGGAGTATGTCATGGAAGCACTATATAGCTGACCAGCTATGAACTTTTTATTGCTAGTAGTGCATAATAATTTTAAGAATTTATTTTTTTCCATTATTTTTCACAGTACGTACGCATTGTGGTAGTTTTTATAGCTTCAAATAAAGAGTCATGCATTAAAGGATTAATGTGAGGTTTTTACTCTTGTCACCTACTACAGACACTTTCAGATTAACTTCAATGTTTTAATATTACACGGTGTAATATGGAACGATGTTTCTCGTGCAGTTGGTGTTTCACTGGAGTCAGGTTGGGACTCTATGAGGCAAGTCGCTTTTGAGAATTCAAAGTCCACAGACTGTCACCTCACAGATACTACTTTTATTATGTGATACACTGTCATGTCTGTACAATCTTCTACAGTAGTACACAGTGCTGGAAAATGTGTGTCTACCCTTCCCCCTTCACATATTTCTTAAGTACAACACATTATCACACCATAACTGTAAGATAACACCTGCACAACATTCCAAAAACCTTTTTTTTTTTTTTTTTGTCATTACACATGTTGGCACATAACATTCATCGAACATTCGACAAACCCCAACCCTTATTAGACTTGTACAGGGTACAGCACAAGTCACTGCTCATTTTCAGTAATCCACTGTCGAGTCACCACTTCAGGCATCAGTTACCATTTACTACAGAATGGTGTGACTTATGAGAAGCTGCTTGTCCACTGTTCCTCATACCTTTCAACCCAGTATAATGAAACTAATACATGTTGACACCCACCAAAGGACACAAAAATTTCCATAAAGCAAACATTTGCTACAGATTTGCTTTTTAGGTATGATCTGCCTTGAGCAAACAATTGTTTTTAGTTTTTCCCAAACTAGTTTCACTGATGTTGCAGCATCGCGAGTGGGATATTTGTTGTATAGTGTCTGTCAAATGAGCAATGAAATAATTATTACCTTTACGTACATTACGTGTAGCAAGTACAGATAATTGTGAAAACAATACAAATCACTTCTTTATGGCATTCTCCACACAATCACCACAAAAAATTAAGATTGAAAATTAAAATTGACTTCGATGATGTCTTAGGTGAAGGTGTGTAAAGAATGAAATCGCAACAGCTGTCAAGATGTGTTTATTCTGACACTACCGGTTTCTCATCAGTAAAGATGCATCTTCAGGTAGATGACATAAGAAAATGATTACATAATAATTGGAACAGTGTCCAGCTTTCAGGGTACCTTGTTAAAATATTCCCACAACAGGGTGTGGTCACAAAACATGTGAAGTTAATGGGTTTGCATCTCTAAGTTCAAATGAAGAGCCCCCATATTCTATTTTCACCTTTCAGGTTTCCCTTGTTTGCTGAGAACTGGTTTTCCATCCGAGTTCTTAATATTCGTACAGGTGCTTTTCTGGTCGCCAGATGTCTTATTTATCTGTTGGCAGTATTTACTTTTACCCTGGTTATGCAGTCTTCAACAGACTTTCATTTACCTTCTAGCCACTCCTGCTGAGCATTTTGCACTTCCTACCAATCTCATTTCTTAGTCTGTACTCCACTTTTCCAGCTTCATTTATGGCATTTTTATATTTCCCCTTTTTTTCAATTAAATTTAGTATCTCCTGTGATATCCACGGATTTTTTGTAGGTCTTGCTTTTCTACCTATTTTGTTCTCTGTTAGCTTCAATGTTTCAATATCTCTCAAAGCTACCCATTGCTATTCTACTGTTTTCTTTTCCCCTGTTTTCGTCAATTGTTGCCTAAAGCTCCCTCTGAAATTCTGGAGAACTTCAGGTTCCTTCAATTTCTGCAGGTCTCATTTAACTACCTTTCTGCAGTTCCCCCCTCCCCCCCCCCCCGCCAGTTTCAGTCTACAGTTCATAACCAATAATATATGGTCAGAATCTATATCTGCTCCCGCATATGCCTTACAGTTTAAAACCTGGTTCCAAAACATATATCTTACCATTATAAAATCTATCTAGTCCCTTCAGCGTCTCCTGGTCTCTTCCACAAATACAACCTTCTTTCATGATTCTTAAACCAAACGTTTGTTATGATTAAATTCTGTCCCATGCAAAATTCTCTCAGATGGATTCCTCTTTCATTCCTATCTCCCAGTCCATATTCACCTACTATTTTTCCCTCCCTTCTTTTTCCTACTACCAAATTCCAGTCCCCATCACACTTAAGTTTTCCTCTCCCTTGACTGTCTGAATGATTTTCTTTATCTCCTCACCGCAAAGACGTGGCGACGAGCTGCGACAGGCACATACAAAAGACACACACATACAACACATTCAGCTATCGGCCATGGCCTTCTTCAGAAATAGAGCACTCACGCAATCACACAGGCACACAACACAGTCATACAACCATCACCTCCGACTGCCACACTTCGAATCACGCTCTGCAGCGAATCGGGGACGGGAGGGGAGGGGAGGGGGAGGGGATAGAAAGGTTACGTCACGGTGGTGGGGATGGGTTAGATGGGAATAACGAGATGCAGCTTAGGAATGGAGTGGGGAGGCGGCTGAGGGGAGAAAATAAAATAAAATAAAATAAAGTAAAATAATTTAAAGTAAAATAATTCATGTACACTGCAAGTGCACAAGACCACACACACACACACACACACACACACACACACACATACATATACACACACACGATCACACATTCACACACCACTCAAATCAGGCGAGGTTTGGGATACAGAGGTAGGAACTGTAAGGTATGGAGGAAAAAAAAATAAATTATTTATATATATATATATATATATATATATATGGAAGTTTTCGTAGGTTGAGGCCTGGTTGATTTCGGGATCGGAGAATGTATTGTAGGGATAACTCCCATCTGTGCAGTTCAGAAAAGCTGGTGGTGGATGGGAGGATCCAGATGGCCCGGGTTGTGAAGCAGCCATTGAAATCAAGCATGTGCTCCGCTGCATGCTGTGCCACAGGGTGGCCCACCTTGTTTTTGGCCACAGTTTGGCGGTGGCCATTCATCCTAATGGACAGCTGGTTGGTGGTCATGCCAATATAGAAAGCTGTACAGTGCTTGCAGCACAGTTGGTAAATTACGTGGCTGCTTTCACAAGTGGCCCAGCCTCTGATAGGGTAGGATAAGCCTGTGACAGGCTTCCTATTCCAGTCCTGTCACAGGCTTATCCTACCCTATCAGAGGCCGGGCCACTTGTGAAAGCAGCCACGTAATTTACCAACTGTGCTGCAAGCACTGTACAGCTTTCTATATTGGCATGACCACCAACCAGCTGTCAATTAGGATGAAGGGCCACCGCCAAACTGTGGCCAAAAACAAGGTGGACCACCCTGTGGCACAGCATGCAGCGGAGCACATGCTTGATTTCAATGGCTGCTTCACAACCCGGGCCATCTGGATCCTCCCATCCACCACCAGCTTTTCTGAACTGCACAGATGGGAGTTATCCCTACAATACATTCTCCGATCCCGAAATCAACCAGGCCTCAACCTACGATAACTTCCCTATATATATATATATATATATATATAAAAATAAAAATAGAAAACAGATGACTTACCAAAAGGACCGGCTCGTCGATAGAAACAAATAAAATAGTAAAATAGTATAAAATAAAGATTTTAGACTTACCTAAAGTACAGGCTGGTCGATAGGAACACTAAACACACACAAAAACACACAACCACGATATGTGTGAGTGTGTGTGTATTTGTTTACCTTCCTTTTTGTCCCCTAAGGTAAGTCCTTCCACTCCTGGGATTGGAATGGCTCCTTTTCCACTTCCTTAAAACCCGTATCCTTCCCTTTCTCCTCTCCTTCCTCCCTCTTTTTCCCGAAGAAGCCACCACTGGTGGCGAAAGCTCGAATGGTTGTGTGTTTTTGTGTGTGTTTAGTGTTCCTATCGACCAGCCTGTACTTTAGGTAAGTCAAAAATCTTTATTTTATACCATTTTCCTACCTGGAAGGTCTCCTTCTATAATATTATATATATATATAATTTTTTTTTCCTCCATACCTTACAGTTCCTACCTCTGTATCCCAAACCTCGCCTGATTTGAGTGGTGTGTGAATGTGTGATCGTGTGTATGTATATGTGTGTGTGTGTGTGTGTGTGTGTGTGTGTGTGTGTGTGTGGTCTTGTGCACTTGCAGTGTACATGAATTATTTTACTTTATTTTATTTTCTCCCCTCACCCGCCTCCCCACTCCATTCCTAAGCTGCATCTCGTTATTCCCATCTAACCCATCCCCACCACCGTGACGTAACCTTTCTATCCCCTCCCTCTCCCCTCCCCTCCCGTCCCCGATTCGCTGCAGAGCATGATTCGAAGTGTGGCAGTCGGAGGTGATGGTTGTATGACTGTGTTGTGTGCCTGTGTGATTGCGTGAGTGCTCTATTTCTGAAGAAGGCCATGGCCGATAGCTGAATGTGTTGTATGTGTGTGTCTTTTGTATGTGCCTGTCGCAGCTCGTCGCCACGTCTTTGCAGTGAGTAGTAAACTGTCCTCACTATATTATTTATTCCAACCTGGACTTTCCATTATTATATATATATATATATATATCTTTATCTCCTCATACGTTTTTCGATCTCCTCATCATCGGCAGAGCTAGTTGGCACATAAATCTGTACCACTGTGATCAGTGTTGGCTTCATATCTACAGTTAAACCTCGTTTTTACATTCCCGATTTTATGTTTTCCCGCCATTTACACCATTTTTTGTCGGTCCCGTCAAATTTCCTTTTTTCACAATTTGCCCTCTTTTTTTTTGCATTAACATATTTACACTTTTCCCCCCTTTTACGCTTTTCGAAAGCATGTTTGTTAAGAAAAAAAAAAACAATCTACAAAAATTGACGCTAGCATGGCTTTCCCCTTAAGGTATAGTGCTTTAAAATTATTCGCAGTCGAGTTTCTTGACACTTTGCATTTAATTCAAACGTACATTTCGCGTATCGTTGGCAGTACGCAGCTAGTTGACTTATGGTGCACTAATTTGTGGCGATGTAGTTCCTCTTTCCACAAGATTCTTTACCAGTGCACCTGGAGTGTACTCAAAAAGAACGGTTTGTTGACGCGAGAATAACGCCAATTTGTGGCAGTGTAGTTCCTCTTTCTCCTAGCTTCTTTGCCAGAGCAACTGGTGTGTACTCAAACAATCAGAACCAGTTGCTTTGATGACCTGAGAATAAAGAGTTGCATTGTTTTTGTGATACATATTTCTGATTAATAAAGAACATTATCTGTCAAAGTTGTCTATCATAATACCCATAACCTCAAAAAAGCCATAATAGTGTGAGATGCCAATCCTATGCAAACATCACAAAAATACTTATGCATATGTTTGCACTTGAGAACGTGAATAAATTCTCTAATATTGTTGTGTGAAACATCGAAAAATACAAAAAGAACGGAACTTTACAAGTTTTACTACGTAAATAATTAATGCCGGTAACAGGCATTAGTGTCCAAATAGGAAATGGTCACTCTGAATGGTTTGAGACAAAGAGGGGAGAGTCCAGCAGGGAAGTGCTCTATCACCACTCTTGTTTATGATTGTAATGGACAGAATGCTAAAATCTATTAAGGAAACTGCAAATGATTCAAGATCACTGGTATTTGCAGATGATTATGAAATATGGGAAGAAACAGAAAAGTAAGTACAGAAGAGCCTGACTATCTGGAACAATAAATTTAAAGAATTTAACCTGAAAATCAGCAAGACCAAGACGGTTGAGATGACCATAAACAGAGAGGGAACAACTTCAAACATCTACTTGGAGGGAACAAAAATTAAATCAGTTTCCCACTTTCAGTACCTTGGAAGTATTTTCTCCAAGGACAACACCATCTGGCAGGAAATTGTCAACAGAACACAAAAAGCATCAAATTTCTACATGCAAGTTCGGAATCTACTCTGGGACAAAAAAGTACCCCAGGCAGCAAAGTTAGCTTTGTGTAACACTTACCTTACTCCAATCCTTATATATGGCATGGAAACATGTACATTGGTAAAAAAGGATTACAGAAGAATCCAAGCAACAGAAATGAGGTTTATCAGGACTATAAATCAAAGTATCAAGAGAGACAAGATCAGAAATGAGGTACACAGAGAAACAGCTGGTGTCAGGGTTCCTATTGCGAACATTTTGGGGAAACGTAGACCGCAGTGGTATGGGCATGTAATGAGAATGGATAGCACAAGAACAGCTAAAAATACTTCAGAATGTAAGTGGGAGGAAGAAGACCAAGAGGAAGGCCAAGAAGACGATGGAAAGAGGCAGTTAAATCAGACAGAGAAGAACGGCTTTAACTGGGATGATGTCCAAGACCAAATGATATATCAAGATCAGATGAGATGGAGAGCGCTTATTAACCACACCCAAGAAACTGGGCATGGAAAATGATGATGATGATGATGATGAAAAGGCAGTAATTTTGAAGATGTGTTACATAGCCCAGCGGCGGTGTCCTTGATTATAATGAATGAAATTATGTCAAAAATTTCTATCCCATAAAATTACCAGTTCTGCCCTGCGCTTAAAATAGTATAAATTTGGATAACTTTTATTGTATAATAAACTTCCTGGTGAGTATTTAGATGCCTATTATGTACATATATCACAAACTACGAAAACGCAAGCCTGATCCAGTAAGCATATTTTACCATTTAAAACATTATTTCCTGCCTTTTATACCATTTTACTGAAGTCCCTTGAAAAGCGTAAAAACGCGATTCTACTGTATCTTGACTATGATAATGTGATCACTGTGCTGCTCATAGTACTTTACTTGCATTCCTATTTTTCTATTCATTATTATACTTGCTATTTTAATACCCCCAACTGATTCTGTATTCATTATCCTGTACTCGCCTGACCAGAAATCCTGTTTATCTTTCCATCAAATTTCACTAATCTCCACAATAACTTCAACTTATTCATTTCCCTTTTTAAATTTTCTAATCTCCCTGCCCAATTATCAGATCTAAAATACCACGCTCTGAATTCATGAAGTGCTATTATTGTCTTTCCTGATAACCACATCCTCCTGAATATTTTACCCGAGAGGATGTCATCAAATATTCATACAGTAGAGCTGCATGTCCTTGGGGAAAAGTAAGTCTGTAGTTTTCCCTTCTCCCTTTCAGCTGTTCGCAGTAACTGCATGGCAAAGCTACACTAGCTGATGTTACAAGGCCAGCACAGTCGATCATCCAGACTGTTGCCCCCTGCAACTACTGAAAAGGCTGCTGCCCCTCTTCAGGAACCACACATTTGTCTGGCCAATGCACAGATAACCTTCCCCTGCATTGCCCTTACTGTACAGCTATTTGTATCACTGAGGCACACAAGCCACCCAATCTCGACAATGTCTGTGGTTCAGAGGGGGAGGGATAATATTGTAAGACCTCGCAATTACCTAACAACAAACAGATATAAAAATCTAATATCAGAATGAAATGGATTACTGTACAAATAATCGCTGTAAATATAATTTTTTACCTGGCATCTTTATCATTTATTTAACCATCTGCAATACTATTGTTGACCTCTGTGATGTCTTGTAAATGCCAAAGAATGAAAGAACTTCAACAAAAGTTACCATATGTTTATTATCTACTAACTGAGATCTTTGTACATATGTATGTTGCCAATCATAAATAGTAAACTTTTAATTGTAACTTAAATTTAACACAACTTCAGCGGCAGTTAGTTTTGAGTCAGATATTGAGAGTTGTAGAGAAAGTTCCAGTTCGAATACCAGTTCAGTTTCTGTGCAGCAGGAAGTTCTATGGAAAGTTCTGGAAGTACTATGTAAAAGCGATGCAGATACCCCCACAGAATCATCAATAGTAAAGCTGACTATTTAAAGATATTATTTTAAAGTGATGTGCTACTTTGCTAAAAGTTTATTTATTTATTTATTTCTTGCATGGCAGTGCACGTCATTTAGCAGGTCTTATACAACTATACATACCAAAAATACAAAAATGTGTAAAACATACCAGAATACAAAAGAAACATAAAATAAGGTATATAAGATGCATACAGCACACAAAGAATAAATTAACACGGTCAGATACAAACAACAAGATTGCGTATGTAGTCTATGTGGCGTCTTTTGCAGTCAGGAAATCTGAGACGTTCCCATCGTACACTCTCATCTCGCAGTCTTCTATTATGTGGCGTATGGTTTGCCTATTGGCGCCGCAGTCGCAGTTGGGAGATGGAATTTTACCCCATCTGTAGGGAGAGTCTGCGCATCTTCCATGGTTCATGCGAATTCTATTCAGGGATGACCAGGCTTTACGGGGCAATTCGTATCCACGCAGTCTCTCGGTGATGCAGGAGAGGGGTTTACATTGCTCAGGACATGCCTGCCGCCATCTTTCCTTCCAGGACTATTAGGTTAAAGTCCATATTCTGTAATTCCTTGGCTGTTTTCATTGTTGGGTTTCTGGATCACAGTCTATTTCTTTCTAGATCAGGTGTGTCATGGTGTATGGGAAGCCAAGGATTGTTAGTTATCTTCCTGTACTCACAGAGGAGAGCATTGCTGAGGCGCAGATCCGCAGGTGGAATGTGGCTCAGGATGGGCAGCCAAGAAATTGGTTCCACTGACAATTCGCATTGTGCCATTCAACTGCACGTCAATCTTCCTTGTGTGAACACTATTCATCCATATTGGAGTGCAATATTTGGCTGTTGAGTAGACTAACCCAAGTGTTGTCGTATGAAGCGTGTCGTCCGAGGACCCCCAAGTGATTCCGCATAACTTATGAACAATATTATTCCTGGTCGCTAGTTTGGCTGCAGTGTTCTCCAGATGTCGCTTATAGGTGAGGGTTCTGTCTAATGTGACTCCAAGGTACTTTGGATACACGTTATGCCGGAGCCGAGTTCCTTAAAGTAGACGTCAAGTCGTCTGCCTGCTGATATATTACAGATATGGAAGCACGTCGCTTCAGTTTTTGTAGGATTCGGCCGCAGCCTCCATATCCGGAAATATGCCTAAGTTGCCAAGTTGGACGACAAGGTCACCTCCATTGTCTCAAAGCTCTTATGTTGTGGTGCTAAGACCCAGTCGTCTGCATATTCAAATTTTCTGGAGGTTGTTTGGGGCATGTCAGCGATGTACATGCTGAATAGCAATGGGGCTAGGATGGAGCCCTGTGGTAATCTATTGTTTAGGGTTCTTTGGGCAGTTATTTGGTCCCCCATTGTCACCTGAAATGTTCTGTTGGCAAGCATGCTATCTATAATGGCTGTAATGGGTTGTAATGCTAGTTCACCTCCCTATGGTGCACCCCGGATAGCGTTGTAAAACGTGAACTAAATGAACTAGCACTAACAGGCAGCCAGACAATCAGAATCAATCTCCTGGCTATTAAAAGCACATCCGACATCCTGCTAAAAGTTGCACATTTATTCAAATAATTTATAAACCAAAGTAGCACTGTCATAAAAGTGACTGTGTTAGCTGGAATGCTATTAGTACTTTGACATTCATGTTCGCAGACTTCCTGCATTAACCCTTACTCCTGCTCTCCACTGACAAGCAGGACATGTAATAACTCCCCGACCTCCCACTGAGCCCATATAGCAGACAAACAGCACAATGGTGAATTTTGCAGTGTTCTTTCCGATTGACAACAGACGGCAGTTCTACACACATTACCACTGGCTATGCCATACCCTTTATGCAGTCTGATCATTTTGACGTGACTAGTCCTCATACAGACTTACAACAATAAGAAGTTGCTGGTTCCACACAAAGTATTAAACTGAAGCAGATGGAACAACCAGAAACAGCAACATAGTGTTGGATTATCACATAACTTCAAAACCTGTTGTACTTATGAAGCAAAAGAAACCATTTGAAATTATGTTAATAGTAAAAGCTATAGGCTACAGCCATGGCTAATCCATTACGAAAGCTGTTAGTAACGTATGACCCATGCATGTGTAAAAGGGGAAAAAATAAAATTAAGACTACTACCAGTTACTACTACTACTACTACTACTACGATAAATGTGAAAGCCAAACAAAATGAAGCACAAACAAATGAAACCACAGCTAGCCAAGTTGGTTGTTTGCTAATGTGTTTTCCAGTTTCCAACATGAATAAATAATTGAACTTATTGTTTACCTCTAATCATGTTTACTGTCCACATGCTGATCATCACTCTTTCAGGTGATACAGTTCTTTTTTAAATTGGAAATTTGCAAATAATAACTTGTCTAACATTCTTTTAATATTCATACTTACAATGGGTCACACCAGCAAGTGTTTGGTAAAAGGTTGGTGTTTCCAATTCATTGCTTAGAGTGACAGTGCATGGCTCCGATAACAACCAGCGACTCAATGAAGTTGCATCACGACGTGACAAGAGCCAGTCCCGGAATTCTTCATAGGACACACGATCTTTCTGGAGATAAAGAAAAAAAACACCTTCACAAAGAAACATGCCAGAATTTTATGTTTTCAGATGATGTTACTAGAAGACAATCCAAAGTTGAATCACAGAATGTGATCTCTAACTTCAACACTCCTCAAACACCACCCTCATGACCCAGGTCTTTAATTACCTTTCCCTTCCATTCCCATCCCTTTTTTCTTCCCTTCTCTCCTACCTGAAGAAGGAACTGTGTTCCGAAAGCTTGTCTTTCTCCATCCTTTTTCTTTTTTCTTTGTTTGTGTTACTATCAGCGGTACAGCAGAAAGGTAAGTACCGGCCAGCCAACCTATCTCTTTTGAAAAATAATTTATCATCTCTGAGGGGAATTTCCATTGTTTATCTCCATCTAGTGGGGAAATTCGATTTCATCCTCAAATGGCACTGCGCTCTCAGTCTGTCCATCACCCCCCCCCCCCCTCCTCACTCTGGTCCGCCTTTGTTAGTCTTAACATCAGTAATACTACACATATTGCTACACTTCTAAATGCAAACTAATCTTCCCCAAAGTAGACTTCTACCAGTTTGATTTAATAAAAATGCAACCAGTCACTTTTTCTTGAAATGATGTTTATTCCATGAATCGGTTTTCGAACCTTTTCAGGTTCACCTTCAGATGGGTCATGTTACAATATAATTTTAAGCATCGTGTTGGATGCTGGCTCTGTGGTGGGAAGATGGAAACATCCTTTAATAACTCTAATTGCACATTGTTTAGGTCGTTTTTTGTATTTGTAAGATTACGTGAAATTTGTTGATTTACTTCCTGTGACTGTATGGCCAGATTTTTGTGGTTAATTTCCACATCTGAAGATGAACTTGAAAAGGTTCGAAAACTGGTTCAAGAAAAAGTGACTGACTGCATTTTTCTTAAATCATACTGAAATTAACAGTCACGAGTTCTGAAATACCCGTAATGGATAATCTAAATTCTACCAGTTTTCCAATCTTTTATAAATAATTTGAGTTAGTACTTTACAACCATGACAAACTAGTAGTTCTGCAATATCCGTAACTGTCTGCACCACATTACTTTGGAATTGCAATTATTACATTCTTCTTGAATATGTGAGGGTATTTCGTCTGTCTGGTAAACCAAGTGGAACAGCATTGTCAGTGGTGGCTCTCACAAGGTTATCAGTAGTTCACACGAAATGTTGACTACATCAACCTTGTTTCAAATTAAATGTTTCACAGCTCTACCAAAATTGTCTCTCAGTATCTTACCTAATACACCAACTTCATTAACGTCCTTTTCCCTTTCCACAATACTGTGTTCATTTCCCTAGCATATGCCACCTTCCACCTTCCCTTTCAGTGCTCAGCACTGGTTCCCCAACTGTGCTTTTGATATTCATACAGTTATTCTCAGCACTCCTGCTTGGCTAATCTGCACGTCCTGTCAATATTTTTTAGCCATCTGTACTCCCTTTGGCTACTTTATTTGCCAAATTTTTATATTTATATTTTTATATTTTCTCAAATTCAGCACTTCCCACAATACCCCAAGGACTTCTACCAGGCTTTTCCTTTCAACATACAGTAAAACCTCGTTTTTACATTCCCAGTTTTTACGTTTTCCCACCAATTACACCATTTTTTGTTGGTCCCATCAAATTTCCCATGTTCACAATGTTAATTCGCCATCGTTTTTGCGTTAACATATTCACACTTTTCACACGTTTTATGCTTTTCAAAAGCATGTTCGTGAAGAAAAAATTACGTAATCTACATAAATTGACAGTTTGTATTTATTCAAGCGTAAGTTTCGCGTATCGTTGTTGGCAGTAAGTGGCTAGTTGACTTACGACGCACCGATTTGTAGCAATGAAGTTCCTCTTTCCACCAGCTTCTTTGCCAGAGCACCTGGTGTGTACTCAGACAAACATAACGGTTTGCTGACGTGAGAATAGCACCAATTTGTGGAGGTGTAGTTCTCTTTCTGCTAGCTTCTTTGCCTGAGCGGCTGGCATGTACTCAAACAATCAGAACCAGTTGCTTTGCTGATGTGAGAATAAAGAGTTGCATTGTTTTTGCGACACATATTTCTGATTAATAAAGAACGTTAACTGTCAAAGTTGGTTATCATAAAACCCACAACCTCAAAAAAGTGATAATAGTGTGAGATGCCGATCCCATGCAAACATCAGAAAAATATTTACGCATGTTTGCACTCGAGAATGCGAATAAATTCTCTAATATTGTCATGTGGAACATCAAAAATTACAAGAAGAACAGAACTTTAAGAATTTTATTATGTAAATAATTAATTCCGGTAAAAGGCAATAATTTTGAAGATGTGTTACATAGCCTGGCAGCAGTGTCCAAACGATATCTATCGAAGCGGTTCAGGTAATTTTTAAGATGTGTTACATAGCCCAGCAGGTGGCGTCCTCGATTATAATGAATGAAATTATGTCAAAAATTTCTACTTCCCATAAAATTACCAGTTCTGCCTGGCGCATAAAATAGCGGCATCCTCCATTAGAATGAATGAAATTACGTCAAAAATTTCTACTTCCCATAAAATTACCAGTTCTGCCTGGCGCTTAAAATAGTAAAAATTCCGATAACCTTTATTGTATAATAAACCTCCTGGCGAGTATTTAGATACCTATTATGTACATATATCACAAATAAATAATCAAAATGCAAGGCTGATCCAGTAAGCATATTTTACCATTTAAAACAATATTTTCTGCATTTTGCGTTTTCCTGCATTTTACACCACTTTACTGACGTCCCTTGAAAAGTGTAAAAACGAGGTTCTACTTCGGTCTTCTGCTGCTATCACTATTACATCTCTCAAGAGCTATGCAATGCAATAATGTTCAGCAAAATAAAAGAAGAATAAAAATTAAAATTAGAGATTGCAGGATATGTATATTAGTATGTTCTGCAGAAATTATTATGATTTCAACCATTTTGACTGGCTGGTTCAAGGAACACATGCATATGACACCACCTACTTGTTAAACATGTCTGTGGCTCTCATTGGCACTACAAACTGAAGGTAACTTTTCAGTCTGTAATGGTAGAAGCAGTTTTGGGACAATTAAATGTAAATCTACATCTACATCCACACTCTGCAAGTCACCTCACAGTGTGTGTCGGAGGGTATTTTGCATGCTAGGCACTTCCTCCTCTGCCAGGCATTTATTGTTCATGGAAAAAATTATTGATGTTTGCCTTTCTGTGGGCACTAATCTCTAATCTTACCCTTGTGGTTGCTTTGCGAGATACACACAGGAAGAAGCAATATACTGGTCAACTCTTCAAAAAACGTACACACTCTCAAGTTTGACAGTAACCCGTAACGCAACACACAAAGCCTCTCTTGCAGCGTCTGCTGCTGGAGTTTTCTAATTGTCTCTGTGACACTTTTGTGCTTACTAAATGAGCATGTAATGAAGCGTGCTGCTATCTATTTGATGTTCTCTACGCCTTTTGTTAACCTTACCTGAACCTGGTACGGATCCCACACTGATGAACAATACTCAAGTGTCAGCTGGACAAGTTTTGTCAACTACTCACTTTGTTAGCAGACTACGTTTCCTGAGGTTTCTTCCAATGAATCTCAGTCTGGCATCTGCCTTACCCACAACAGATTTTATGTGGTCGTTCCATTTCAAATCACCCCTTATGTCTACCCCCCAGATATTTTATTGAAGTAACAGCTTCCAGTCTTTGTTCAGATATTGCATAACTATATAATTAAGAATCTTCCTTTCTATGTAAATACAGCACTTTACACTTGTTTATGTTGAGGTTCAAATCAAATCTTCAAATGTTTGTAAATCTATCAGACCAAACTGTGTGGTCATCACTCCATACCTTACAAACTACTTAAACTAAGATGAACTAAACTAAGGACAACACACACACACACACACACACACACACACACACACACTCATTCCCTAGGGAGGACTCGAACCTCCGATGACGAGCAACCGTGGGCTCCGCAGTGAGGCGCCTTAGACTTCTCTGCTACTCCACTGCGGCTGTTGAGGTTCAATTGCCATTCTCTGCACCAAGTGTTGATACACAGTAAATCCTGTGTTTCGTTACCTTTTTCCAGTGTTGGGTCTTTTCTATAAATTACTAGATCATAAAAAATAACTCATTTAACTTACAATGTGATCCGTGAGGTCATAAAATCAATAGTTGTATAACACCTGAGATCATTTTAACATCTGAAGAATCCCCTCTGTTGACATTGCCAATGACCTGCTGAGTTCTGTTAGCTAGAAATGCCTCAAGTTACAAAGTTGGCCTGTTATTCCATATGCTGTCACTGCGCTGATCAGGTGGCTGTGTACAATTCAGGCTACAATTTCAGGTCTCCAATATTTGAACATGTGTTCCAAAATTCTGCACCTGACCATTACCAGAGATATACAGCTATAGTTTGGCGCATCAGATTGATGACCCTTCTTGCAAATGGGAGTGACCAGCACTTTTCCCAATCCTTAGGAACGCTTTGCTCATATAGAGACCTTCGGTACACTGCTGCTGTTCCTTGGCATACTCCACATAAAATCGAAGTGGAATTCCATCATGTCCAGCAGTCTTTCCTCTCAAGTGATTTCAACTGCTTTTCTAGCCGTCTTACACTTACCAAAATATCTGCCACTTTGTCATTCGTGTGGTGGCCTAGTGGAGAAACTACAATGCAATCTTCCTCTGTGAAACAGCGTTGGAAAAAGACATTTAGTTTGATGGTCTTTTTTGTATCATCCTCATTTTAACTATTATGGTCACAGAGTGTCTGAATATCTGGTTTTTGCTCATTTACTGATCTGACTTTTGACTAAAATTTCTTGGGGTTTTCTGCCAGGTCGGTACACAAAACATTGCACTCTAAGTCATTCAATGCCTCCAGCATGGCAGACGTTACTCTAATTTTGGCATCATTTAATTCTTGCTTGTTTGCAAGACTTTGGCTACATTTATATTTACAGTGAAGGTCTCATTGATTTTGTAACAGTTTCCTAATTCGGGTGTTAAACCATAGTGGATTTTCCCATCTCTCATAATTTTACTTGTTACATACTTATCTGAAGCTTATTGTACAGTGCTCTGAACTTTGTCCACAGTTGCTAGACACTGTTCGTGTTAAGAGATGAAACTATAGTGTTGAGCAGTCAAGTAATCTGAAATCTGTCCTTAATGCTTTAAAGTGCAAACAAATGTGAATGGACCATATCATTATTTATCCTTCCTGGTGAATAAAGAAAAAAATTAATTCTGTGACATACTGTTTCCCTGTCAGATAGTTCTGGGAAATTTTATAGTCCTATTAATTCACAAAGATATAAATTTTAAATTTTTAATATGTTAAATCACTCAAAGATATAAGATATTGACTTGCCTCTGAGAAGAGACCAGTGACTGCTTCAGGAATGAAACCACTCTCCGTCGCCTGAAGCAATCGCAAGAAGTCATCTCGTGAAATATGACTCCCTGATTCATTGGAGTACAATCCAAATAAAACTGTAACAGACAAGAAATGCATACTATTCTTGACTCCAATTTGGTTTTATGCTCCACAAGGGGAAAAAAAAGATAATTTTACAAAACATATGTATAACAATGCAATGGCTTTTGCTTATTACAGCAACACAGTAAATATGACATGTAGGGACAATAGATTACATTAGGTTGAGGCCAAAATGGTTGCAGGACTGTAGAACATTTAAGGACAACTCTAATTTTTGCAGTTCAAAAGAGCTGGTGGTGGATGGAAGGATGCAGATGGTTCAGGTAGTGAAGCAGCTGTTAAAATAAAAAATGTTTTATTCAGATGCATGTTGTGCTAAAGGGTGCTCCATTTTGGTTTTGATGACAGTTTGACAGTGACCATTCAGTCTTACAGACAGCTGGTTGGCTCCCCACAAATGTAAAAAACTGTGCAAAGATTGCAGCAGAGTTTGTAAATCACACGGCTGATTGGTTTGCTTTGGGGTTCAAGAGAGCAAACTACACCGATCATCGGTACCTGTTTTCATTCACAGTGTGTGAATTTAAAGCCATTAACTGTGTAAAATCCTAAAACAATGTGTAAGACCACATTGATACAGGAACCATGAATTATCAAAGAGATAAAAAAGGAAAGCAATAACTAAAATGATAGAGGAGGAAGATTAAAAACCAAATTATCAGAGTTTCAGCTGGAGCATCACAGTATTAACCCTCGAGCAGCAGCCCTAGTGCAAATATGGTACCACTTTTCCTTTAAATGCTCACCCTTGTCACAATAATGGAGATGCCATATTTCCGCTTTAACTATTCCTCAATGACGCCTTTACAATGATGTCAGCGAAGGTTCTGGGTTTCTAGTGCACGGATGTGTCATGTAAGTAGATTTGAATTGTTGTGTGTTACGCCTAGTTTTTCCTGAAAATGGATTTTTGACAGTTCTAGTAAATATTTATTGTATAAATTTGACCCAATATATTAGAATGATCAAAAATTTAAATTTATTACATAAATAGAAGTTTAAATCTCAATAAATTGTCCTCTAGTTCCTCCTGATTAGCCATGCTGCAGTCTCCATCAATATCATTTTTAACCCTTTTTAAGCCTTACACAATAAGAAAATGAGTGTTATTCTACTAAATAATTTAATCTTCAGGTCTCGTAGGCGTGGTATGGGTCTAACAAATGAGGAAACAGACTTCTTTTGACAAGTAATGAAGATCTTCATGATTTTTGTCTAGATTCCTCATCAGATATCATGATTCAAATGTAAATCCTAGTTCCAATCCCGAACAAGATTTCAGACGTAATGAAACCGATATTGAAGACGGTATCACTCTGTGGAGTAAAATGCCATACAAGCAGCACTCCAGAACACTGAAAAAGAATATCATTAAAATCTTCCCCAGTTCAAAAGGAAACACAAGACGCATAGGTCAGAGACTCAAGCTCTCTCATTCATGATAGATGATAACGTGACTGATGAGGTACTTATGTGTACTAAGTTACACATAACACAGATAGAAGCTGACACTAATTACTCAAGATAGAAGAACTACAGGAAAGTAATGAAAGAGGAAATGATAGTGCTGCTGGGTCTATTATACATTGTTATTGTCCACTTTCGGAATAATGTTACATTTGTTATATTTATCCACCGAAAGTAATTGATATACTAATTCAGATATTAACAAATGTGATATTTCTACCTGTACATTAAACTATTTTTGTCATTACAATCACTTAGTAGCTATATACTAGGTTTGAAACTGAATACACCGTGGTAGCAAATCTGCACCGCGCTGCTGCTGAAGTTCTAATAATTGGCACTGCCGCCCGAGGGTTAAAAGGATGATCTAGCCACTAGAAATGTGTTAAAGACCCTTGCCTAAATACAATTGGCAACAGAAAAGGAGAAGGACAAACACTAAACTTTAATATAATGATAAAACCACTTGCATAAATAAAATTTATAACTTTATCAGTAGTTAAGGCATTGTCAGCAAGCACCAAAGGCAACGTGTCAGGGATGTTAAAATTTCGTCTCAAGGTGGACAGTTCAGGACAGCCCAGCAATGTGTGTGCCACTGTCAATTGCAAACCACAACAGCACTGTGGAGAATAATCTCAGAGAATGTGGCCATGTGTAAGCCAGGTGTGGCCAATGCAGAGCCGGCAAAGGACAACAGATTAACTGTGACAGGCTGGCATAGAAAACCTCCACACAATTGTAACCTCCTTGATGGCCCGTAACTTGTTTGACACAGTCAAGTGTTTCCATTCAGAGTTCCAGATCCCAGACACTTTTAGGCTTAATACTAATCATAGATCAGCTACTGGGTTGCCAATATCCAGGAGCGGTCTACATTGAACAGTTCTTTCTCTGGAATCCCGACGTGTCCTGGTGTCCAAATGAAACTCACCTTACCTCCAGACCGGTGAAAGCATAGACTGACTCCTGGATAGCCACAACCAAAGGATGGCAAGGGTAACACTTTTCAATGGTTTGTAAGCTGCTCATGGAGTCACTACAGATGAGGAAGGACTCACCAGACCAGGAGCAGGTATGCTGAAGGGTGTGGTAGATAGCTACATAGCTATGCAGTGTAAACACTGCAGCCAACTGATAAGGAGAGCAGTTCAATACGGTCTCCATGAGCTTATGCGAAGCCGACATGACCAGCAGCCTTCGAGCCACCAGTATAAACTATTTCAGAGTCCTGGAAAGCATCAAGAATGGACAGAAAGTGATGGCGGATGGTCTCGGTGTGCGTAGAATCTTTTGGTTTATGTGCCAAGTTTAAATAAAGTTTTGGTTGTGGTATACACCATGGAGGTATACATGAATAAGCCCTGAATAAAGGTCAGAGAGCCAAGGATTCCAGATTGGAAAGAAGGGAACAAACTTGAACAGCAATCGTTTCCCTGATCTGGGCCGCCGTCGTGGTAACTGAATGATTGTGTTTGGGGAAAAGAGACTAATACGGATGCTTCTGCGAACTACATATTTGTGCAACATAATTTGCAAGCAGCTGGTAGCACCGGATCCTCAATGGAGGGACCCCAGCTTCAACAAGTAAGCAATTCACCAGACTTGTCCCAAAAGCTCCTAATGTTAGTCTACTGGAGTATAGTGTCTAGGATCTGCAATGACGAGGGTGCTGCAGAACCATATACAATGCTCCCATTGTCTACATGCGACTGTATTAGGGCTTTATGAAGCCATAGGAGAGTGGAGCGGTCTTCATCCCAGTTGGTACAACTCAGGCAGCGAAGAGCGTTTAGGTGTAGCCAGCAGTTTTTATTAAGCTGACGGAGTCAAGTCAGCCAGGTGGCAAAAACCAAAGTGGTAAGTTTCCACTACATTCAGCAGTTTCTCATTTAGGTAAAGTTCTAGACAAGTGTGAATAATACCACAGCAACAGAAGTATCTGACACACGTCTTGGTGGGTGAAAACTGGAATCTGTAGGTTAGGATGCAAGACTGCACCTTGCAAATGATGCCCTGTAGCCGTCACTCAGTGACACTAACATGAGAGTAACTAAAATAAATACGAAAGTCATCTGCATATAACGAGGGTGATACTGAGGACCTGACAGCTGCTGCCAGGCAGCCAATAAAAACAAGGGGACGCTCAAGACTGAGCCCTGCAGGACACCATTCTCTTGGATATGGAGTACGCTATGCGATGTACAGACTTGAACTCTAAAAGAATGTAATGTCAGGAGGCCCTACTCATGCAATCTCTCGAGGATGTGATGTCTCCATGTTGTATCTATGTCTCCATGTATCATAGACCTTTCACAAATCAAAAAACACTGCATCATGATGTTGACATCAGGCAAAATCTGTACGGATAGATAACTACAGGTAAACGAGATTATCTGTGGTGGAGCAGCCTTGACGGAAGCCTCCCTGGCACGGAGCAGTTAGGCCTCTAGACTCGAGAAGCCAACAAAGCTGCCAAGTCACCATACGTTCTAGCAGTTGGCTGATGAGTCGGTAGCTATCCAAATCATACAAATATTTTCCAAGACTTTAGCACCAGAATGATGATACTTTCTCGCCATTGTGACGGGAATACACCATTGTTCCAGATGTGATGGTACATGGCTAAAATATATTGCTTGGACTCCGACAGGTGTTCTAACATCTGATTAAGGATGCGGCCATGTCGAGGCTGTGTGTAAGGGCACTGAGCAATTCCCATTCACTGAATGAAGCATTGTACAATTTCATATCGCGAGTCGAAAAGGACAGTCGCTTTCGTTCTTCCTGCTCATTCGGAGCACGAAAAGATGGCGGTTAATTGACATATTCAGAACTCTGAGCATAGAGCTCAGCAAGGTGTTCAGCAATTTCATCTGGGACTGTACAAACTTCTCCTTTCATAGAAACCGCAGAAACACCTGGAGCACTCTGGTATCCATACAGAAGTCCGATTTTTACCCAGACCTAGGATGGAGAGAAGTGTGACCTGATAGTAGACACATACTGTTGCCAGCACTCCTGCTTATGCCTTCTAATTAACAGACAGGCTCTGGCGCGGAAATAAAAGCAGGCGTGGAGATAAAAGCAATGAGGTTTTTCCACAGATGGATGCCATTTGTAACGCTGCAGTGCTCGCCTGCAGTCCCTAATTGCTTTGGCAATCTCTGGTGACCACAAGGGCACTGTTCACCAAAGAGGGGGATCCCGGAGAACTATTGATCGTACAGTCGGCTGCAGAAATAATGACTACAGTAAGACTTTCGGCCGCAACATCTATGTCGGCATGTGTTGGAGTGCCCACCGTTGCAGCAGAAGTGAACATGTCCCATTTAGCCTTATTATGGGCCCATCTCGGAGAATTTGATGGTTATTGACTTGAAAGGCCATGATACAAAGGATAGAGAAGATTAGTCCATAGGTTCACCTGCTGCAGCCGATGAGAACCTACAGAATCCAGGACCATTCATTCTGGGGAGTCAGTGAGGGATCTCCAAGGATGCAAGGATCTCCACCTCATCTTCAGAGGCAGAAGATGTATGACATTGTGGCTTATGAGCCACTGGGCAGTTTTTCCTTCTGATTTTTACTATTCTTAGTCTCTTGCTGACCCTTCAGTTTCAGGGGCTGGGAGGCTTGTCTGAATTAGCTTCAGAAACTGATGATGATCGGGAAGTCTTTCAACCAGCTACTTGTGGATCCGTCAGCCGGTGGCAGGGATCCTCTCTTTCAATGGGAGAAACCTCTGAAGGGAGTGTCTAAGGGACCCCTTCCTAGCAAGGGAACCCAGAAAAGGCTGTTGTTTCTCTGGCTGGGGACTAATGTCCCCGAAGGTTTGCGGAAAATCGCTTCCACAAGTGATGTGGGAGAAACAGTAGGAGGGCCCCCAACCTTCAAGGGGGTGGACAGAGTTACGGCCTTCAGGGCCCACAGAAAATTGTTCAACCTTTGTTATAGTCGTCCCCAGAACGGGTGGAGATGATGTGACAGCTGCAGCAAAGGAAGTGGCCACGGTTAGCGGATGAAGCCACTCATATTTGTTCCTTGCTTCTGTATTTCCATAATTTTCCGCTCTTTGAGAAGGATGGTACAGTCCAACGAGCAGAGAGGATGGTGCTGTCTGCAGTTGACACAAATGGGAGGCAGGATACATGGAGTGTCCGGGTGTGATGGCCACCCACAGTCCCTGCATGTCAGGCTGGAGGTACATCGCGAAGACAAGTGACCAAATTTGAAGTACTTAATGCACCTCATTGGGGGAGGAATATACGGCTTTACATCATATCGCATCGGTAAATTATCACCTTGACCTTTTTGGGCAATTTGTCAGCCTAAAAGGCCAAGATGAATGCACCAGTGACAACCCTATGATCTTTTGGTCCCCTATAGACATCTGAAGAAGTGAACTCCTCGTCCCTCTAGATTGTCACACAATTCTTCATCAGACTGTAGCAGGAGGTCTTTGTGGAAGATAACACCCTGTACCATGTTAAGAGTCTTATGAGGCATGATGGAAACAGGAATATCGCCAAGCTTGTCACGGGCCAGATTCCACTTCAATCAGGACTGACCCATTTCGCATCTTAGACACGCTTTTAACTTCTCCAAACTTGTCTTCCAGATGGTCCACGAAAAACTGACATCATGTTGAAGCGAACGAATCATCATCAGCAAGGGTGCATACAAGGAATTTGGCCCACCCCTATCTTTTGCCCGATGTTCCTCCCATGGTGTAGCCATAGTAGGGAACATTCTGGGATTATATTTTCCAGCATTGAAACCTTACTCATCCACGCTTAGACACCATTGGCATTGCAAATTGCTCAGTTCATTTTGGTCCCATGAGCAGCTATGGATAAGAGATCCAGCAATCTAGAGCCACTCGTGCCTGGGTAAGCTTAGTACAGATTCCCCATAGGTCACTTGCTAGCAACTGTTCTACCTCAAATGCCATCCATCTCACCTTGAGATTGAGGTGGGGTTTTTTTTTTTTTTTTTTTTTTTTTTTTTTTTTTTGGGCTGGTAAGTCAGTTTGAAGGCCGGAGGAAGGCAACGGCAGGCCACTGCCAGACAGGACCATGCCTAGTAAAGCACTGTGGTGTTCAAACCAATCTTCGGTTTGTTGACTGACTTCTACCATCCTCAAGACCTGGGTGATTAAGCCAAGATCCCCAGGCTCTGTACTGTACAATGTTCCACTATCGTGCCATATGGTGTTCATGCGCACAGATCTTACAATGTGCCGGGCTGTTGGTGCAACACAGTCCACAGCTTGGGACCCCGGGTGCACCAAGCTCGTACTCAGCAAATTATTGCCGAACTCCTGAGGGTCACATGGCTGATTTAGCAAGTGACACAACCTCTGATAGTGTAGAATGAGCCTTTCATGAATAAGAAGTGTCAGGTGGATGAATTAGGTAAATGTTACATTGGGGGGTGGGGAGGGGGCGCAAAAAAACGCCACTTTAGGAAAGATCAAAGATTGTGGGTACGATGTCATTTCAGGGTATGATGATAAGTAATGAAAGTTCTAACAAAGGATGTGGTTCAGCTGTTCCAGTCCGAGGTAGTTTTGGGTGATGGTGCACTTCTTTATGTCTAGTTACTGCAGTACAGGTTACAATTGGTTATGTGTGAGGATTTGGGATAGAAAATCTGTTACAGTCAAGGTTTGCAGGGTTATGCCTGTTGAGACCTTCAACATATTGGGTAAGGCAGTTCTCACCACAGCCAATGTGCCACCCACAGGTGGCAAGGACGTATGGGAGGGTTTTTCTTTATGGGGAATGGATGGCAGCTGTCAAAGTGCAGGTACTGTCAGCAGTAACATGGATGAGGTGCAGGTGAAGCCGTCAGTAATGTGGAGCCTAATGTCCAGGAAGATGACGTGTAGGGTTGAGAAGGACCAGGTGAAGCAGATGGGAGAGAAAGAACTTTGCTTGTGAAAGAATGAGGAAAGGTGTCTTGGCCCCGAGACCTAATCATAAAAATATCACAAAAAACTGAAGTAGACTAAGAGTTTGGGTTTTGGGAGGTAAGGTGGGTGTGCAGAGACTAAATTGCTAGTATTAGCTAGTATTACGTGCAGCACTATGAGGCTTTTGAAGGGGGAGTGGTTCGGGAAAGCAAGGAAAATGAGGAGAAGGATAGGAGAAGAGCATAGAGAGGGAAAAGATTGGTGGATGTATGGGCAGAGTGTGGAACAAAATGAAATGGAGGAGGTGATAGGGCAGAGGGGTGGAGGGTAAGGGGAAAGTAGGTTACCGCAGATTGAGGCTGGAACGATTTCTAGAGTGGAGAATGTGTTGCAAGCATTATTCGTATCTACACTGTTCATAAAAGCTGGTGGCGGAGGAGGAAATCAATAGCCTGTGGCGAATCATGCCCTCCAACCTAACTATAGGGACCTTGACACATGTTACACCACGTGTGACATTCATTTGGGTACTTCGAAGGAAACTTTCCTGGAGGGATAAAAATGTATAAAAAATTGAGATCGTTTAACTTACCCACAGCACAGGCTCGTTGATAGACACAAAAACAAAAATAAAAACACACACAAACATTCAAGCTTTCGCAACCGTTGGCCACTTCATCAGGAAAAGAGGATTTTTTTTTTTTTTTGTGGTTTTAGGGCGCACAACTGCTGTGGTCATTAGCGCACAACACTGCCCATAGTAAAATAGGACCGGGGTTAGGACTTAAATGGCTTTTGCCATGTTTGCACGATGTATAAAAAGTAAAACTCTGTTAACCGATTGCGGGTCATCAGCTGAAATGTCAGACATTTCAAATGGTAAACACAGATCATGACGGAGACGATTAAAAAACGGACATTGCACTAAAAGATGGTTCACAGTAAAAGGTGCATCACAGTGCTCACATAAGTGAGCAGGACCACCACGTAGTAAATGCTGGTGGCTATTATGGCAGTGGCCAATACGAAGCCGGGCCAGAACAATCTCCTCTCGGCGGGAGGGTCGAGATGACGTTGACCAGAGATCAGGCACAGGTTTAATGGCTCGCAATTTGTTTCCTGACAGGGATGACCAATGTAGATACCAACGGGAGATAATACGCTGGGAGACACCAGCGCGAAGGTCATCAGAGCTAGTAGAAAAGGTAGATAGCCGAGGAAGGTGAACTTCCTCCTTGGCAGCCGTATCCGCAGCCTCATTCCCCAACACTCCCACATGGCCAGGGACCCACAGAAACGTCACAGTTGTTCCGCTCATTGAAAGAGAAGTAAGGAAATTACGGATGCTTTGTACCAGGGGATGGGCACGATACAGTGTGCGAAGGCTCAACAGAGCACTCAGAGAGTCCGAGCAAATGACAGTCTTACTGAGTGAGTTTCGCCGGACGTATTGGGTGGCCTGATATAATGCATACAGCTCAGCTGTACAAATGGAACTCCACTCAGGAAGACGATATTTAAAAGAGACGTTGCCAAGTACAAAGGCACACCCAACACCCTGGTTTGTCTTTGAGCCATCAGTGTAAATGAACAAATTGTCATCAAATTTGAACCGAAATGCGAGAAATTCTCTCTGGTAGACGAAACTAGGTGTGGAGTCCTTTGGGAGAGAATGAAGGTCAAAGTTAACACTGACTTCGGGGCTTCGCCACGGTGGAGAGGTGCCCCCTCCAGTCGAGAAGATAGCAGGTATTGTAATGCCGAGCTGGCCGAGTAACGAACGCAAGCGTACTCCCGGTGGTAACAGAGCAGACAGGCGCATGGCGAAGAGTCTGTCAAGTGAGTCGTTAAAGAAAACTGCGTACGTTGGGTGTCCTCGAATGGACGACAAACGGCTAGCGTAACGGCTAAGGAGGAGTTCCCGACGGTAAGAAAGAGGTAGTTCGGCGGCCTCGGCATAGAGGCTCTCAACAGGGCTAGCGTAAAACGCACCCGTTGCCAGACGGATACCTTGGTGGTGAATTGTATTAAGGCGGCGCAGTATGGATGGTCGAGCTGAAGAATAAACAATGCTACCATAGTCCAGTTTGGACCGAACTATGGTGCAATACAGATGGAGGAGAGTAGACCTATCAGCTCCCCACAAGGTGCCACTTAACACCCGCAGCACATTGAGAGAGCGGGTACAGCGAGCTGCCAAACGGGATATGTGGGGAGACCAACTTAACTTCCTGTCGAAAACAAGTCCCAAGAACGTCGTGGTATCCACAAATGGAAGTACTATGGGGCCCAGACGAAGGGACGGGGGAAGGTACTCCTTCCGCCGCAAGAAGTTCATGCAGACGGTCTTGTCAGCTGAGAATCGAAAGCCAGTGTCCTTACTCCACATGTGGAGAGTGTCTAGGCACCGCTGAAGGCGCCGCTCCAGGAGACCCGTTTGCTCAGAGCTACTGTAGATCGCGAAGTCGTCAACAAAGTGGGACGCTGACACTCCCGGTGGAAGGTGATCGGCTATAGAATTGATTGCCACTGCAAATAAAACAACGCTCAGGACCGAGCCCTGGGGGACTCCATTCTCCTGAATAAAAATGCTCGATAAAACCGAACCAACACGCACTTTAAAAACACGGTCTGTTAAAAATTCGCGGATAAAAATTGGCAGGCGACCCCGAAAACCCCATGTATGCAGAGTGCGGAGGATGCCCATCCTCCAGCAGGTGCCGTATGCCTTTTCCAGATCAAAGAACACGGCTACTGTCTGGCGCTTCCATAAAAAGTTATTCATTATTGAAGTAGATAGGGCACAAGATGATCCACCACAGAACGGTGCTTGCGAAAACCACATTGGACATTAGAAAGGAGATGTCGCGTTTCAAGCCACTCTACCAGGTGCCCGTGAATCATGTGTTCCATCACCTTGCATACGCTACTGGTGAGGGAGATGTGGCGGTAGCTGGAAGGGAGGCATTTGTCCTTCCCAGGCTTTGGTATGGGAATGACTATGGCTTCACGCCAGCGTTGCGGAAAGGTGCCTTCTATCCATATGCGGTTGTAGGTGGCCAGTAGGAAGTGCAAGCTCGTTGGTGAAAGGTGTTGCAGCATCGCCACGTAAATGCCGTCTGGTCCTGGAGCCGAGGACCGCGAAGAAGAGAGCGCGTGGTGGAGCTCTCGTACAGTAAACTCGGTATTGTAGCATTCACGGTTCTGAGAGGTAAAGGGCAATGGAGTCGCCTCCACCGTCCGTTTCCTAGCAAGGAAGGCGTCAGTGTAATGTGAGGAGCTAGAGACCTCTGCAAAATGTCGACCTAGTGCGTTGGCTATTTGTGGAGGATCGACGACGGTGTCAGTTGCGACACACAGACCAGGAATTGGGGAATGAGCCATAGTGCCTGAAATTTTTCTGAGGTTACCCCAAATGATGGAGGAAGGGGTAGACCTATTAAAAGAGCTCGTGAATGAGCGCCAACTGGCGCATTTACAATCGCGGAAGAGGTGACAACAATAGGCCCGCAGCCGTTTGTATCTGATGCAGTTGTCGAGCGTGGGCCGTTGTTTGAAAATTCTAAGGGCACGTCGCCGTGCTCTTAGAGCGTCACGGCATTCCGCAGCCCACCACGGGACAAGGGGACGACGTGAGTGGGAAGTCTTGCAGGGGATGGAACATTCCGCGGCTGTCGGAATAACTGTGGTAATGTGTTCCACTTGGTCGTCTATACTAGGATAATGATAAGTACCAAAATCCGCCAGTGACGAGTAGAGCTCCCAGTCTGCTTTGGCTATCTGCCAGAGGTGTGGATGCTCAAGGGTGTCAGGCATCATTAGGTGAATTACACACGGAAAATGATCGCTCGAATGTGTGTCTGAGAGAGCAGACCATTCAAGACCCCGTGCCAGCTAAGCAGTGCAGATAGCGAGATCTATATGGCTGAAAGTGTTTGTGGAGTCCGAAAGATAAGTTGGTTCACCAGTGTTAAGGCAGATGAGCTGAAGGTGGTTCAGGATATCTGCCAGGAGGGAGCCCCGTGGACATGGTCGTGGGGAGCCCCAAAGGGGGTGGTGGGCACTGAAATCTCCCACCAACAGAAACGGACGCAGAAGCTGGTCAATAAGATCTAGAAGATCGGATCTAATGACAGGAAAGGAGGAAGGAGCATAAATATTGCACAGTGTGAAGATAAATCCAGGAAGGTATATCCGGACAGCAACAGCTTGTATCGGAGTACACAAAGGGACCGGTGTACTGTGTACGTCATCCCGGATAAGCAACATTACGCCCCCGTGGGTTGGAATTCCTGCCACTGGAGGAAGGTCAAAGCGAACGGTAGTGTAGCATGAGAAAGTAATTCGAGTACCAGGGATCAATTTTGTCTCCTGTAGAGAGAAGATAATTGGGTGATATGTTCACGTCAGAAGCTGCAGTTCTGTCCAATTCGACCAGATACCACGAATGTTCCATTGAAGAATATCCATAATAGGATAAAATGAGATGAAGGTGGACATCAGCCCGACGAAGGCGGCGGGCCACAGTGCGAATGTTCGCAACTGGTGGTGCCTGAGACGGGAGGGTCTTGCTCCATATTCTCAGAGGTGACCACAGCATCTGCGTGAGTGTGGTCGGCAGCCCCATCTTTGGCTGATGCACCTGGAGAGACTATAGGCTTCCAGGGGACGCCATCGTCACATTGTGAGGTAGGAGGGGGGAGAGTTTTCCACCTATTTGACTTCTTGGAGCCCTGGTGAAGCTCCTTGGTTGGCTCAGATGTTTTGGAAGGGGGTGCGGAGGAAATCCTCGCGCGAATGCTCTTTCTTAGACTTTCGGGTCTCAATCTGTGGTTTCACAGCTGAAGATGAAGATTTGGAAGAGGTACTCACACTTTTCGTTGAACGTGACGCCGTTGTCGACATAGACTGTTTGAAAACTACTGTCGTAAACTGTAGGTCAGTAGGTCACAAGTCTGTGTGGCCATATCCCGTGTCGGTGGAGGCGTTGCAACTACAGTACTGTAATTACCACGCTTACGACTGGCGTACATCTTACGTACAACTTGTATGGGAACCTTTTCCTTCACACGGATTTCCTGGATGGCCCATTCATCAGCAAACACGGGACATTCCCGGGAGGAAGCAGCATGATTCCCGTTACAATTGACGCAATGGGGGGACGGTGGTGGACAAATCCCCTCATGGGCCTCTTTACCACAGGTGACACATGTGACTGGGTTCTTGCAAGACTGGCTTGTGTGGTTGAATCGATGGCACTGATAACACCGAGTAGGGTTAGGGATATAAGGTCGTACTGTGATCACCTCATACCCTGCCTTGATCTTCGGCGGCAGAGCCACTCGGTCGAAGGTCAGAAACACTGTGCGAGTGGGCACTAAAACATTGTTCTCTTTTTTTGTCACTCTGTGTACTGCGACGACGCCTTGAGCTGCCAGATATTCTTACAGTTCATCCTCAGTCAGACCGTCCAAACTGGCCGAGAAGACTACCCCACGGGAATAATTGAGGGTTGGATGGAGCTCAACACGAACCGGGTAACTGTGGAGCAGAGTAGCCTTAAGCAGCCGCTGTGCCTGGGAGCCACTTTCTGTTTCCAACAGTAGTGTTCCATTACGCAGTCGGTTGCAGGTCTTAACTGGGCCGGCAATGGCATCAACCCCTTTTTGAATAATAAATGGGTTCACCGACGAAAAGGATTGTCCTTCCTCAGTACGCGTCACCACAAGGAACTTTGATGTCTGTAAATTTTTCTGTTCTGAGACACTATTGTCCAGTACTTCAATTTCTAAAAACTCTTTACATTTTCTTTTTTTAATAACCATTGCGGATGTATCCCCCACGATTGCCAGTGTCTCCGACGGCACGCTCCTTCCTGCTGGGGGCCCCCAACGGAAGCACACCCGCCTTGGGTGATTGTTCCCACCCTAGGTCACACCTCCCGATCTACAGACAGAGGGACCAATCGGCGAATCGGGAAGGTATCAGCGCAGGCAATCACCCCTCCCCTGGCCTGGCCTTAACCAGGGGGTACGCACGCACCCTACATGCCAGCCCGGGGCTGGGACTTACGCATTACCCAGTCACCCATTTGGGTGGCCTTCAAGTCCGTACAGGGAGGAGGAAGAGAGAAATAGTGGGAGGAGAAGCCTCAAACGCAGACGCGGAGGCATAGAAATAGGTGAAAGAAGAGTGTAAAGCCAAAAAGGTCAGAACTTCGGTTCCCCGAAGGATGCACAGACTCGGTCCCCAAGAGAGGGGAAAAGGACAGTAAAAGAAGCGTCATGTAGCTCGGAAAGGAAAAAGTGCTACAAAGGCTGGGGCCCCGTGCTCGCCATGCATGTACTCACCACAGAGCGGTGAGCCCCCTGGGGGGAAGAGGAAGGAAGGAGGGGGAAAAGTGAAGGATGCGGGTTTTAAGGGAGTGGATTTTTATTTTTATTTTTTTTTTTTGTGGTTTTAGGGCGCACAACTTCTATGGTCATTAGCGCCCAGCCAAGAACATAGATTCGCTATGATCTAAAACAATGTAGACTGTCAGAACATCAACAAGAGGCTAAAAACGAAAGATAAAAGACAATTAAAAGAGTTAAATATCCTTGGATAAGTTGGCCAAGTTGATAAAACGCAAAACTCGAGCAGCTGCTCGTGTGTCATCAGCTAAAATTTCCTCCAGAGTAGACGGAAAGTGAAGGGCTACACGGAGATGATTAAAATTAACACAAGTCAGTAAAACGTGTCGCACTGTCAGCAGTTCACCGCAGGAGCATAGCGGTGCAGGTTCGGCGGATAGCAAGTGACGGTGGCTGAAACGGCAATGACCGATCCGCAACCGAGCCAGGATGACCTCCTCCCGCCGAGAGGGGCGTGAGGATGTCCTCCAAGCGGTCGGGATCGGTTTGACAGTTCGCAATTTATTGTTGTACAGTGAAAGCCACACACTGTGCCATTGCGACACGATACTCCGGCGAAGAGCCCGTTGAACATCGTCCGATGGGACGCAAAAGGTAGCCATGCGAGGCAAAAGAGCTGCTGCCTTGGGTGCTGTGTCGGCGGCCTCATTCCCGGGCACACCCACATGGCCAGGGACCCACAGGAAAGAAACGTGACAGCTGTCATCCGCCAGCAACTGGAGGGAGCGTTGGATCCGATACACGAGAGGATGGTTCGAGAAAGGTTCCTTAAGACTCTGCAGGGCACTAAGGGAGTCAGAACATATGGCATAGAAAGGTTGGCGGTGGCGGCAGGTATACAAAACGGCCTGGTGGAGGGCGAAAAGCTCAGCCGTGAAGTTTGAGCACCGGTCAGGGAGCTTGTATTGGAAACGGTTGTCCCCGACGACGAAGGCAGATCCGACACCGGCAGTGCTCTTGGAACCATCAGTGTAAATAAATACGGCATTATCGAACCGCGAACGGAGTTCGACAAGCCTCGAGCGGAATACCAAATCCGGAGTGCTCTCCTTGGGGAGCGAACTAAGTTCGAGGTGTGTGTGAACCTGGGCCTGATGCCACGGTGGCAATGGGCTTTCGCTCAACCGAAGGGTGGAAGGAAGGGTAAAATCGAGCCGCTGTAGTAGGCGGCGAAACCGAACTCCAGGTGGAAGCAAGGCAATCGCAGACAACTGATATTGGTGATCGAGTGAGTCGTCAAAAAATAATCTGTAAGATGGATGGTTGGGCATCGACCGTAGGCGGCATGCGTACCGACACAAGAGTATGTCACGTCGATTGGTCAAGGGTAATACAGCAGCCTCGGCATACAGACTTTCAACAGGGCTGGTATAAAATGCACCGGTCGCCAGACGTAATCCACGATGGTGGATAGAGTTGAGACGGCGGAGAATCGACGGCCGTGCTGAAGAGTATACAAGGCTTCCATAGTCGAGCTTCGACTGAACAATGGCCTGGTAAAGGTGAAGCAGGACGGTACGATCCGCTCCCCATGACGTGCCACTGAGGACACGAAGAACGTTAAGGGATCGGGCACAACGGGCAGCCAGGTAGGACACGTGTGTGGACCAGCAAAGTTTCCAATCCAACATGAGTCCCAAGAATTTTGTAGTCTCCACTAAAGGGAGAGCAACAGGGCCGAGACGTAGAGAAGGTGGAAGAAATTCCTTGTATCGCCAGAAATTGATACACACAGTTTTCTCAGTGGAGAATCGGAAGCCGTTTGCGATGCTCCAGGAATATAGACGGTCAAGACAGCGTTGGAGAGAACGCTCCAAGAGACACGTCCGCTGGGCGCTACAATAAATTGCGAAATCGTCAACAAAAAGAGATCCGGAGACGTCGGCTGAAAGGCAATCTACGATCGGATTGATTGCAATGGCAAAGAGCGCCACACTCAAGACGGAGCCCTGTGGTACCCCATTCTCCTGGCAAAAGGTATCTGACAAAACAGAGCCCACCCGTACCCGGAACTTGCAATCCGCCAAAAACGCTTGAATGAAAAGAGGAAGGCGGCCCCGAAGGCCCCATGTGTGCAATGTGCGGAGAATGCCCGCTCTCCAACAGGTATCGTATGCCTTCTCCAAGTCGAAGAACACTGCTACTGTTTGACGCTTCTTTAGAAAGTTGTGCATAATGAAGGTCGACAACGTAACGAGGTGGTCAGCAGCAGAGCGGTGTCGACGAAAACCGCATTGGATATTAGTCAGGAGGCGGCGAGATTCGAGGAGCCAGACCAACCGAGCGTTAACCATGCGTTCCATCACCTTACAGACGCAGCTCGTCAGAGAAATGGGGCGATAACTGGAAGGAAGGTGTTTGTCCTTCCCTGGTTTGGGGATGGGGACAACAATGGCTTCACGCCAACTTGTGGGAACATGACCTTCAGTCCATATGCGATTGTAGGTACTAAGAAGAAAGCACTTGCCCGCAGGAGAGAGGTTCTTCAGCATCTCAATATGAATGGAATCGGGCCCGGGAGCAGAAGACCGGGACAGGGCGAGAGCACGATCTAGCTCCTGCATGGTGAAGGCGACGTTATAATTTTCACGATTAAAAGAGCGGAAAGAAGGCGGCCGTGCCTCCTCTACCTGTTTGCGAGGGAGAAAGGCAGGGTGGTAATGGGCGGAGCTCGAAACCTCCGCAAAGAAACGACCCAATGCGTTTGAAACATCAGCTGGGTCCACGAGGACTGCGTTCTCCACGGTCAGGCCAGGAATCGGGGAGTGGACCTTGATGCCGGACAAACGGCGTAGGCCACCCCAGACAACCGTGGAGGGAGTAAAACGGTTAAAAGAACTAGTAAAAGCAGTCCAGCAAGCTTTCTTGCTGTCGTTTATGATACGACGGCACTGCGCTCTCATACGTTTGTAATTGATGCAATTCTCCAAGGTTGGGTGGCGGCGGAAGGTGCGTAAAGCACGGCGCCGGGCTCGAAGCGCGTCGCGGCAGGCTGCAGTCCACCAAGGGACCTGGACACGACGTGGAGAAGAGGATGTACGAGGTATGGAACGTTCAGCAGCAGTGAGAATAACCTCTGTGAGGTATTCGACCTGACTGTCACAGTTGGGAAAATTCTGATTGTGAAAAACAGCCATGGAAGAATAAAGCCCCCAGTCGGCTTTAGAAATGTTCCAACTGGTGGGACGTGGAGATGGGGAATGATGTAGGAAGTGGATGATACAAGGGAAATGGTCACTCGAGTACGTGTCAGAAAGTGCATACCACTCAAACCGACCGGCAAGCTGAGGAGTGCATATTGCGAGGTCTATATGGGAATAAGTGTGTGTTGTGTCAGAAAGGAAGGTCAGTGCACCGGTGTTGAGGCAGACAAGATCGAGGTGGTGGAGAATGTCCACCAAAAGGGAGCCTCTCGGACAAGGTGCCGGAGAGCCCCATAGGGGGTGGTGGGCATTAAAGTCGCCTACCAACACGAAAGGTGAAGGGAGCTGGTCAACAAGGTTTAGCACATCTGCCCTAGTAAGGGCAGATGACGATGGCGAATATATATTACAGAGGGAGAAGGTAAATGTGTATAAGGTGATGCGGACGGCAACTGCCTGTAGGTGAGTGTGCAAGGAAATGGGATGGAAATAGACGTCGTCTCGAAGGAGCATCAGAACCCCTCCATGGGCTGGGACACCTTCCACGGGTGGCAGGTCTAACCGCACAGAGGTGTAGTGTGGAAAGTCTGCACGATCACGTGGACGCAACTTAGTTTCCTGGAGGCAGACTAGAAGCGGGCAGTGCAATCGAAGGAGTAGTTTTAACTCCTCCCGATTAGAACGAATGCCGCGAATGTTCCATTGAAGGAGCGCCATGATAAAAATGAGAGAAGAAATAAGGATAAAAACCAAGTAGCGAGCGGGGTCACCTCGACGGCCGCTGAGGACCGGATTTCGAGGGAGCACTGCTATCGCTGTCTGGGGGCAAAGGGTCATGTTCCATTAGTTCGACCGACGCGCCTGCCACCTCCCTGAGTTGATCAGGAGGGGCAGTTTCCACCGCCGGTAAAGGGCCGGGCGCCCGGCAAACGGAGCGTCCCAGTGAAACAGAAGACGGCCGAGGCCGGCAACTGTTGGACGGTGTGACAGATGGGTCACGCCTCGGCGGGGAAGGAGAGGAACTCTTTTTCTTGTCAGCTCTTCTGGAAGAGTGACGGCGGGAAGAGGCAGTTGACGGTTGGGAAGCCTGAGAATGCAGAAAATCCTCACGGACGGGTTCCTTTTTCAAGGTCCGGGCATCTTGTTTAGGTGCCCGCGGTTTACTAGAGTTTGACGAAGACTGTACCCTAGAAGCAGCAAGAGGGAGCGGGGACGTGGAACGGGCAATCTTCGGGCTGGCGGATCGCACAACTGTGTCAGCGAAAGTGAAGTCACATGTCTGGGTACTGGAATCCTTGGTAGGTCGAGTTGAGGTGAGTACCTTACTGTATGTACCCGCTGGGAGGACAGTGGGCTTTCGACTCGCCAACAACTTACGAGCGGCAGATGTCGATACCTTCTCCGTAACCCGAATTTGCTGGATTACCTTCTCATCCTTGTATACAGGGCAGTCGCGAGAGGAAGCCGCATGGTCACCGTTGCAGTTTAGGCAGTGAGGGGACGGAGGTGGGCAATCCCCCTCATGGGCGTCCCTACCACAAGTGACACACTTTGCTGCATTTGGGCAATGTTCACGGGTATGGTTGTACCTGTGGCACTGAAAACAGCGCGTTGGGTTAGGTACATAAGGGCGGACGGAGATGACTTCATACCCTGCTTTGACCTTCGACGGGAGGTCAACTTTGTCAAACGTCAAAAACACAGTACGAGTCGGTGTCAGATGGTTATCGACCTTTTTCATGATCCTGTGGACGGCTGTCACACCCTGATCGGACATATACGATTGGATATCTTCATCAGACAACCCGTCAAGGGATCTCGTGAAGACTACCCCCCGTGACGAGTTGAGTGTGCGGTGCGCTTCGACCTTAACTGGAAAAGTGTGCAACAACGTAGTACGTATCAGTTTTTGGGCTTGGAAGGCACTTTCCACTTCCAGCAACAATGTGCCATTGCGCTGACGTGAACAGGTTTTAACAGGGCCAGCAATTGCATCTACACCTTTCTGTATAACGAAAGGATTGACAGAATTGAAATCCTTTCCGTCGGTGCGAGAGACAACCAGAAATTTAGGTACATTAGGCAGAGTCTTTTTAGGCTGAGGCGAGTCTAACTTACGTTTATGGGTCAACGTCACGAAAGAAGATAAGGAAGTCATCGCGGAAGTGTCCCCCGTGATTACCGGCGTCTCCGATGGCGCGCTCCTTCCTAGTGGGGGCCCTCTCCGAGGGCTTACCCGCCTTAGGTGATTGTTCACACCTCAGGTCACACCTCCCGAGAACTGACGGAGGGACCAATCGGCACGTTCGGAAGGTACCAGCTCGGGTAATCACCCCTCCCTGGGCCTGGCCTTTACCAGGGGGTACGTACGTGCCTTACTTGTCTACCCGGGGCGGGGAATTACGCGTTACCCCGTCACCTGCTACGCACGATAATGCGTGGGTCGGCCTTCAGACACGCACAGGGAGGAAAGAAGAAGAGGATAGGAAAGGAAGAGAAAGAAGGAAAGAAGTGTCTCAAACGCCGAGGCGGAGACTAATGAGGAGAAGAAGGCTAGGAGAGTTCAAGGAGAGAAAGACAGAAAACGAAGGGTAAGAAAGGAAGGAACGAAGGAAGAAAAACCACAACAAGAACCACCGTATCTCACGAAATATGCCCGTCTCCGGGCGAAGGCATAAACCGGGAGGGAAAGTGAAGCAGCCTGGGGCAGAAGAAAGGCTGCTCCGGCTCGGGGCCCCGTGCGCGCCACACACGTACCCACAAAGGAACTGTGGGCCCCCTGGGGGTTAAGGGAGTGGAAGAGGAGTTATTCCAATCCCGAGAGTGGAAAGACTTACCTTATGTGAAAAAAGAAAAGGTAAACAAGCGCGCGCATGCACGCACACACGCACCAAGGCAGACATTCGTAAAAAGCAAAGAAGTTGGACAGAGATACCACTTGCGTCAGTGGCTCTGTCCAGATAATCATGGCAAAGATGTTATATAATGGTGAGCAGGAATTTGAATTTAGCAGAGGTTGAGAGTAGGTGGGCAACAGGAAGCGAGAATATCGTGAAGGGCTAGTTCCCATACCCGGAGTTCTGAAAGGACAGTGTCAATGGGAAGTATCCAGATAACCCAGATGGTTTAACACTGTGCCAAGATGTGCTGGCCGTGTACCAAGGCATGCTTAGCCACAGGGTGATCCTCATTAGCAACAAACACTGTCTGCCTGTGTCCGTTCATGCGAATGAATAGTTTGTTGCTCGTCATTCTCACTTAGAAGGCTTCACAGTGCAGGCATGTTAGCTAGTAAATCACGTGGGTGCTATCACAAGTGGCTAAGCCTTTAATAGTGTACACCTTCCGGGATACAGGACTGGAATAAGTGGTGGTAGGAGGGTGTACAGGGCAGGTTCTACACTGGGGCAGTTACATGGGTAGAGGCCGGAGGGTAGGGAAGGTGGTTTTGAGATTTCATAGGGATGGACTAGTAGGTTACGGAGGTTAAGTGGATGGCGGAAAGACAGGCCTGGTGGAGTGGGAAGGATGTCATTAAGGATGAATCACATTTTGGGGCAGGATTTAAGGAAGGGGTTTTTTTTTGGGGGGGGGGGGGGCACAACTGCTGAGGTCATTGCACCCAAATCAAAAGAGCTAAAAACATAGGATAAAATACAACGGGAAGAGCCAAATATTGGTCAAGTTGATAAAATTCAATACTCAAGCAACAGCTTGTGCGTAATCAGCTAAAATTTCATCCAGTGTATCTGGTAGATTCAGTGCAATCTGAACGCAAGTAAAATTTGAACAAAACAATAAAACATGGTGCACCGACAGCGGGTGACCACAGGAACACAACGATGCAGGGTCACCAGTTAGCAAGTGGCAGTGGCTGAACCAGCAATGAATGATCCGCAACCGGGCCAAGATGACCTCTTCTCATCACAAGCAGCATGAGGAGGCACTTCAGACTACTGGGAGTGGATTAATGGTTCGAAGCTTATTATTTGTAAGCGAGGACCAACATTATGCCACGACCATGTAAGGCAACGGAAAAGAGCCCCTTGAATATCATTCGATGGGACACAGTACGTAGCTGTCCAAGATAGGAGAGTTGCAGCCTTGGCCGCGGCATCAGAAGCCTCGTTACCAGGCATACCTGCGTGGCCAGGTACCCACAGGAGGTGAACACAAGGGTTGTCGGAAGCTAATAATTGAAGGAAGCGATCGATTTGTGCACAACAGGATAGGATGAAAAGGGGTCTCTCAGACTCTGGATGGCGCTGAGGGAGTCAGAGCAGATGACATAGGAAGGAGAACGGTTTCGGTGGATGTATAGCACAGCCTGATAGGAGGGCAAAAAGCTCCGCTGTGAAATTAGAGCGGTAGTCATTAAGCCTGTACTGAAAATCGTCATTCCCGATGACAAATGCCCAACCGAAACCTTTGGGAATGAGTTGAGTTTGAGCTGAATGCGAACATATGCCTGAAGCCAAGGTGGCACGGGGCTTTCACCTATTTGAAATATGAAAGGGAGGATAAAATCTAGCTACCGCAGCAAGCGACAATAACGGAATCCAGGAGCGAGCAGGGCAAGCGCGGACAGCCTGTAATGGCTATCGAGGGAGTCGTTAGAGAATGATGGATAGGAAGGGCGGTGGGGCATCGGAAGCAGATGGCATGCATACCAACACAGCAATATGTCGTGTCGATAGGGTAACTGTAATTCGGCAGCTTCAGCATAGAGGCTGTCAACTGGGCTAGTGTAAAAAGCTCCTCTCAACTGGCGTAGCCCCTCATGAATCGAGTTTAGGCGGCATAAAATGGACGGCCGTGCAGAAGAGTACACAAAACTCCCGTAATCCAGCTTGCATCTGACAGTAGACCGATAAGAGGTGAAGCAGGACGGTACAATCCGCTCCCCATGATGTACTCCTACGAACACTGAGAATGTTGAGGGAACGAGTACAGTGGGCAGCCAGAGAAGACATGTGGAGACCAGCTGAGTTTCCTCTCCAACGTTAGCCCTAAAAATGCCATCATCTCCGCGACAAAGGGGAGAGTGATGGGGCCGAGATGTAGAGGTGGTGGAAGGAACTCTCTGTACCTCCAGAAGTTGAGAGAGACCATTTTCTCATGGGAGAAACAGAAGCCATTTGTGTCACTCCAGAAATAGAGACTCTCAAGGCAATGTTGAAGACAATGCTCCAGGAGACACGTTCTCTGAGCGCTGCAATAGATCTTTAAGTCATCCACAAACAGGAAGCCTGAAACAACAGCTGGGAGGCAATCCCTAATTGGGTTGATTGCAATGGCGAAAAGTGCTACACTCAAAACGGAGCCATGTGGCACCTCATTCTCATGGCAAAAGGTGTCTAACAAAACAGAGCCCAAAACAGAGCCTGAAGAGAGGGAGACAGCCGCGAAGACCCCATGTATGTATGTACGGTGCGGAGAATGCCCGCCCACCAACAAGTGTTGTAAGCCTTCTCCAAACTGAAGAAAACAGCCACCGTCTGATGCTTCCACAAAAAGTTATTCCTAACAAAGGTCAACAAGGTAATGAGCTGATCAATAGAAGAGCTATGCCTTTGAGGCCCACATTGGATATTAGTGAGGAGATGTCGAGATTCGAGTATCCAAGCCAGCAAGCATTGACCATGCACTCCATTACCTTACAGACACAGCTGGTCAGGGAAATGTGGCGATAACTGGAAGGAAGATGTTTGTCCTTTCCTGATTTGGTTATGGGGACAACAGTTGCTTCACGCCAACGAATGGGAACTTCACCTTCAGTCCAGACGCGATTTAAGTGCAAAGAAGAAAGCATTTACCTGCAGGGGAGAGGATCTTCAACATCTGAATATGAATGGCATCGGGCCCCGGGGAAGAGGAACGGGAGACAGCAAGTGCATGTTCTACCTCCTGCATGGTGAAGGTGGCATTGTAACTTTCATTGTTGGGAGATGTAAAAGAAGGCGTTCATGCCTCCTCGGCCTGTTTCCAGGAGAGGAAGGCAGGGTCATAACTAGCTGAGCTTGAGACCTCTGCAAAAGAGCAGCCCAAAGCATTGCGAATATCAGCAGGTTCCACGAGAACTTGGTTTGGTATGTTCAAGCTGGGGATTGTGAAATGGACATTAGTGCCAGATAACCAGCGTAGGTGACCCCAGACGACCGACGAAGGAGTAAATCTATTGAAAGAACTCGTGAAAGAAGTCCAGCAAGCCTTTTTGCTTTCTTTAATGACACGACGACATTTCGCTCATAGTCTTTTGTAATTAATATAGTTTTCCGAAGTAGGCCGGTGTTTAAACTGATGTAGAGCATGTTGTCGGTTCGAATAGCATCACTACATGCTGCATTCCACCAGGGAACTGGGACCCTATGTGGAGAGGTGGAAATTCAGGGTATGGAATGTTCGGCAGCAGTGAGGATGTTGTCCTTGAGGTAGTTGATCTGACTGTCACAGCTGGGGAACTTCTGATCATGGAAAATCGCCATGGAAGAATAGAGCTCCCAGTCGGCTTTGAAGATGTTCCAACTAGTGGTACATGGAGAAGTGGTATGATGTAGTAGAGAAATTATACAGGGTATATGGTCGCTCGAGTACCTATCAGGCAGAACATACCATTCAAAATTATGTGCAAGTGGAGTAGTGCATATTGCGAGGTCCAAATGGGAATAGGTATGCGTCGTGTCAGATAGGAAAGTTGGTTCACCGGTATTTAGGCAGACAAGGTTAAGGTGGTTGAAGAGGTCAGCCAATAGAGAGCCCCTTTGGCAGGAAGCTGGAGAGCCCCATAGAGGGTGGTGGGCATTGACGTCGCCAATCAACAAATATGGCATAGGAAGCTGAACAACAAGGTGCAGTACATCTGCCTTAAGAACGGCAGACGATGACAGGGTGTAGATATTACAAAGAGAGAAGATGAATGTGGGGATGGTGACACGGACAGCAACCACCTGTAGGGGAGTTTACAGTGGGATGGGATGATAATAAACGTCTTCCCGAATGAGCGTCATATCACCTCCATGGGCAGGAATACCTTCCACAGGAGGTAAATCAAAATGTACGGCAGTGTATTGTGGGAAATTGATATGATCGGTTTGACAGAGCTTTTCTTGCAGACCGACTATGCGCAGGCAGTGCAGTTGAAGGAGTGGTCTCAATTCATTACGGTTGGAGCAAATGCCACTGATGTTCCACTGAAGTAGTGCCATGAAGAAAGCAAGAGAAGAAAAAGAGGGAGAAGGCAAGAGGGGATCACCTCGGCGACCACTGAGAGCCTGGCTGCGAGGCGACACTGCTACTGCAATAAACAGATGGACAATCGTGCTCCATGGGTTCACACAGCTGTTCTGCCTGCTTCCTGGAGTGATCGGAAGGGGCAAATTCTTCTGCTGGTGAAATGCCGGCAGATCGGCAAGCAATAGAGTGTCCTGGTGAGACAGAGGATGGCTGGGGCCGTCTATTGCTGGATGGCGTGACCGAAGAGTCACGCCATGGCAGGGAAGGATAGGAACTCTTCTTTTTGTGTGCCATTTTGGAGGCAGTTCTGTTTGAAGAATGAGTGGCTGGTGGTTGGGAAGTTGATGTTTTTAGAAAATCTTCGTGAACAGGATCGTTGTTTGAAGTACGGGCTTCCCGACTTAGTGGCCCGTGATTTCTGTGAAACTGATGTGGAATGGGATTTAGAGCGAGCAGAAGGGATTGGGGATGTCGAGCAGGTAATCTTTGGGCTGGCTGATCTGACAACTGTGTCACTGAAGGTAAGGTCACACGTCTGCGTACCCATCTCCTTTGTTGGTCGAGGAGGGGAAAGGACATTGCTGTAGTTACCTGCTGGGAGCACAGCAGGCTTTGTACTTGCTATACTTGCTAGTAATTTCTGGGCAGCAGAGGTGGAAACTTTTTTCTTGACTAGGATTGCCTGAATGGCCCGCTCATCTTTAATACAGGACATTCGCGAGAATTAGCAGGATGGTCACCCATGCAGTTGATGCAGACACGGGACGGAGGTGGGCAGTCACCCTCATGGGCATCCCTATCACCGTTGACGCATTTCACTGTATTGGGGCACGACTGATGGGTATAATTGAAATGCTGACACTGATAACAGCGAAGGGGATTTGGAACATACGGCCGAATGGATATGATTTCATAGCCTGCTTTTATCTTCAAAGGAAGATCAACTTTGTCGAAGGTCAAGAACACTATTTGGGTCGGTGTTAGGTGGTTGTTAATTCTTTCCATCAGATGACGTACTGCTGTTACACCCCGGTCAGAAAGGTACTCCTGTAGTTTCTCATTGGATAGGCCGTCAAGAGATAGTGATAACACTACCCCCCCCCCCCCCCACAACGAGTTTAGGGTACGATGAGGTTCGACTTTAACAGGAAAGGTGTAATAGTGTAGTGCAAAGCAACTTCTGAACTGGGAAGGCACCTTCGATTTCCAACAACAGTGTCATTACGTTGGCAGGAACAACTTTTGACAGGACCTGAAATCGTCGCATCGACTTCCCGTTGTATTACAAAAGGATTCACTGATGTTAAGTCATGTCTAGCAGTTCATGAAACAACAAGGATCTTGCAAGTTAGGCAAAATTTTCTGTGACTTTGATTCATCTAGTTTCCTTTTCTGGGTAAAGGGCATAGTAGTAGTAGTAGAAGAAGAAGAAGGTCATTGCGAAGTTGCCCCCCATGATTACCGGTCTCTTCGACAGTGCGCTCCTTCTTAATGGGGAACCCTCACAACAGCTCACCCACCTTAGGTGATTATCCACACCTCACATCACACCTCCCAAGAAACGGACGGAGGGACCAATCGGCATGGTCGCAAGGTATCAGCTCGGGTAATCACCCCTCCCTGGGCCTGGCCTTTATCAGGAGGTACGTGCGGGCCCTACATGTCAACCCAGGGCTGGGACTTACCCATTACCCTGTCACCTGTTATACAGTCAGTTGGTTGGTTGTTTTTTGGAATAGAGGGACTAAACAACTATGGTCATCAGTCCCTTGGTGGGGAGGAGAAGCAGCGAGGATAGGAAAGGAGGGGAAGGGAAAGGAAATGCAGTCCAGGAAGGAAAGAAGGAAGAAAGACTGCATTGGCTCGGGGCCCCATGCTTGCCACGCACATACTTACAAAAGAGCCGTGAGCCCCCTATGGGGCCTGTTATGCAGTGTGTGCGTGGGTGGCCATCAGGAATGCACAGGGAGGAAGAAAGGAAAGAAGGAAAAATGAAGGAAGTGGGAAAGGTTGCGTTTCAAACGCCGAGACGGAGACTAAAGGAGAAGCGGAAGGCTAGAAGAGTACAGTAAGGAGGGAAAGGTGGAAGCAAGGTTTAGGAAAAGAGAAACCAAGGAAAGAAAAAAAAGCTGGTACATGTGACCACTCAACTCCCAAGACTCCCGTCTCCGGGCGAAGGCATAAACTGGGAGGGGGGAGGGGGGGGCAGGGGAAGGGAACTGAAGCAGCCTGGGGCGGGAAGGAAGGCTGCTTCAGCTCGGGGCCTCGTGCATGCCACACAAGTACCCACAAAAGAGCTGTGGGCCCCCTGGAGGGGGGGGGGGATTTAAGGAAGTGTTATCCCTGCTAGAGACCCGCAATCAGAGTAGGATCAAGTCCCGGAAAGTATCCGGTGACAAGGAGGACACTTTTGGGGTTCTTGTGTGGAAGGATCTGGGTTTGGGGTGATGAGGAAGTGGCACTGGCAATTTTCTTCTGGTGTGTGTGTGTGTGTGTGTGTGTGTGTGTGTGTGTGTGTGTGTTTAACTTTCTTTCCTCCAAGATAAGTCCTTCCTCTCCCATTCCATTAAATCCCACATCCTTTTACCCCTCTCCTTCCTTGCTCTTTTTCTTAAGCTAAGGTTTCGAAAGCTAAGCATTTGTATGGTTTTATTTGGACGTCTATCAATGAACCTGTGTTTTTTCACCTGGTAAATTAAATCATCTCTATTTTTGGTATACATATTTTTTCCTACCAGGAATGTTTTCCTCTGTAATATAATTACAGGATTTAATATACATATTAAGTAACAGCTTATTTTCTTCTTCATACAATAAGGAACTGACCAATAACACAGTAAATCAAGACAATCTAAAAATTCTGTAATGTATAGACACTCTACAACAATATTACTGCTATATACCCTGTTCATGGCACTTATCAATCAAGATGCCCAGCCTATTCTGCCATATGATACAGTGTTCCAATAACTTTTCCCATAAGTAGTATAAAATAAATGTAATTAATAAAATGACCCAAAAATGGGTTCACAAAGAAATAAAATAAATGTAATTTCCACTTTGTGCAAAAGTCCTTTATGTTTGAACTATTTCAGCTGTTCTTTTTCTTCCCTGTTAAAAGATTTCTAAATGGACAGAAATGGGAAATAGTACTTACACTTCAACTTCTCATCATCTTTTCCTCTAGTCAGAAGAACCAGACCACAGAGCAAGTCCTTAAAAACAATTCCTTTCTGTGTTCCACCGCATGCAGTAAATATGTACTGTGAACAAAGAGAAACAATACCTCTGAACCTGTGTCAGCACAAGTTTGAAATAAAGTCTTATTTATTTACCTATGTAATTTTAATATCAACACAAAAATATTCTGCATTCTACACAACACCATAACAGGATGACTCATCAATTGTAAAACTCAAGTTGAGGGATGGTTTACAGTTATGAGATGAGCCGCAATTGAAATTAGTATTTTATACTTTTAAGTATTGTTATTGGCAGTGCAAGGAGCTGTACAACTTTAGGGTTTGTAATTTTATCACATATTATTTATTTTTAAGTGCCACTGATTAAAATTATCATAAATTTGTAACTTTAACTGTATTATCCCCAGGCATAGGGATATCTTGCCGAGTCCAAACTTTGGTCATGGCAGAGTTAATGTGTGGCTTAATTATCTGGTTGGTTATGCATGATATTTTTTATTGGCAATCTACTGATCTTCTCAGCTCAAAATTAAATTTCTTCCCCAATTTCAGATTTCAAACACTCAACATTCCCAATTAATGTACTATGTAACTAAAGTAAGTCATCCAAACTGCCAGAAATTAACTTTAAATATTGTTGAAATGAGATAGAATGGCTGGCCAGTACTTACCATTGTGCTGTACCGCCGATAGTAACACAAAATGAAACAATCTCTGAGGAGAATTTTTATTAGAAATTAACTTTATCTCTACATAAATACTCTGCAAATCGCACAGAAATGCACGGCGGGGGGTTCATCAAACTGCTTTTGTGATATTTCTCTATTGTTGCATTCTCTAATAGCGTGGGGGAGAAAGGAATACCTAAATCTTTCCGTTTTCAATCTGAGTTAACTGTATTTGCTCGAATATATAGGCCACACTTTCTTTTCCAAATTTTGGTTTGCAAAATCGTGGTGTAGCCTATAATCTAGATTCTATCCTCCACCCCCCCCCCCCATTTCCGTACCGTACGTCATTAGTTTTGAAAATTACATGCTAAAGTTTATTTTGGTTTGAGAAATGTAATAAAGTAGTTAGTCTTTAAAATTGTATCTTCTTCAGGAATTGTGCAGTGGGATAAATTACTAGGCCAATGTTGCTGACAACAGGCCAAAGAGGGACCCCTCCTTGTGGACCTTTGGGAGTTCACAGGGGCTGGGTGGCACAGGTGCTTAGGGATGAAGCTTCTTGATGACCTCTTCAAGTAGACCTGTCTCCTTCAGCAACGTCCAGGCCTTCTTGTCAACCTTGTCTGTGGGTTCGCCACCTAGTGGTTTGTATGCGGTGTCCTCCAGAAGTAGCTGCACCTTCCTATCATACTCCAACTTCTTTAACCTTTAACTGGTATCAATGGATTTCCCTTGTTACATAACACACTATTGATTGTTCTCTGTGGCAACTGCAGAAAACATTTTCAAAATACAAAAATATGTAACACACACAAAAAATTTACTTAAAATACATTTCAAAATTTGGATCATTTCCTCTAAGAACTCGTTGAGAATAACGAGGCTCTTTGGGCCGTTCGGATTGGTGAAAGAGACCTGTTGTGGTTCCATATTCTGGGAATTAGATATGACACACTGTCATTGATTTTTTGCATGCTCAATATCACAATGAACACAATATGCTGGTAAAAATGTGTGACAAAAAATACTCGCGCAAGTGGTATCACACATCTGCGAGACGTCACGCCGACTTTGCCGTGCAATTACTCGAGGTCAAGCAGGGCAAGCGGTACCCCACCTTCACTGCAGGAAGTCACAACTCCAACTGGAAGGTACACGGAGGGAGAGGTCGGACCAACCCCAAATAGGGAGGGGATGGCCACCAGGAATTTCGACAGCCGTCTCTCAGATGTACGGTACCAGTTAAGGGTTAAGATGACCGTGGAGTTACCGTTATCAACAGGAGAACTACAAAGCCGTCATCCTCCCCTAGCTGCCAGAGTGCCACCCTCTCATCTCTCGAGATGTTGGATTTTTGGGGGCTTGGTCCTGGTGAGTGCCCTGCAGGTCTCTTCAAACAAGCTGGAAGGTAGCGAGTTGGCGACCTGTTGCAGCCTTCATCAATTCAGCTAAGCAGGTACACTTCTGGGAATTACTGCCAAATTGAGGCCCTTGCTGAGTACTTTTGAGGTGGGCTCATGGAGCTGCTGGTCACACAGGTTGGCATCCGTCCATGTGTCCCCATCCTGTCGTAGCTTCTTTATGAGGTGTTCAAACTTGGCATGTTGATATGCTGTTGATTTCCTCATGGTGCATTCAGCAAAAGGCCAGGAGGCAGCATCAATCTCATCCTAATCTTCTCGGGTCAGGATAGTTGCTATGGAAAAGTGGAGATAGAACAAATCCCTGGACGCAGCACCTAGGCGATAGTGAAGACCCAGACATTGCTGAAGCAGACAGGTCTACTTGAACAGGTCATCAAAAAGCTTCATACCAAATCACCTGTGCCACCCAGCCTCTATGGACTCCCTAATGTCCACAAAGAGAGGTCCCTCTTCGAACCATTGTTGATAACATCGGCACAGCGACGTACCCCACTGCACAATACCTGAAGGAGATACTGGCACCATATGAGGGTAAATGCACACTCCATATTCGGAACTCTGAGGACTTCTTACAACGGCTAAGGCAGCTACATACCGTTGACTCTGATATCGTGGTCAGTTTCAATGTGGTGTCGCTATTCACAAGAGAGCCACTCACTGATTCACTCGCTCTCGGAGAGAAGTTTGACAATGCCCTGCTCGACCTGTTCAAGCATGTACTAATCGCAACATATTTTCTTTATGGGGGGTCAATTTAATGAGCAAATGGAAGGAGTGGCAATGGGCAGCCCTTTATCACCAGTGGTAGCCAACCTTTTCATGGAAATGTTTGAAAAGGAGGCACTTGCATCAGTCACATACCAAACCAAGTGCTTTTTTTTTTAGGTATGTCGATGACATGTTTGTTATTTGTTCCCATGGCAGGGAGAAGCTAGATGACTTTCTGGAACATCTAAACTCACGCCACGGGAGTATAAAATTCACAATGGGGCTAGGGAAGGATGGACAACTCCCGTTCTTGGATGTCCTGGTCAAGAGGAAGATAGATGGCACTCTCATAAGCCCACCCACACTGACTTATATCTTCAAGCCAGTAAGTAGCTGCCACCACTTAGTACAAAAGAATGAAGTCTTCAAAACACTACTTAGTTCACAGGGCACAGGGCTCAGGTCTTATCGGATCCAGAAAGTCTGCCTACAGAGATAGAACATCTACAGCTGAGTTCAGCAGAAATGGATAATCCACCACAGACATCCAAAGGGCACTTCATGCTACCAGCCAACCACAGGGTATGGAAGTGGCGGCGAAGAAGGTGGCATACCTGCCATATGCTGCACTTATTACTACAAAGATCAGAAGAATTCTTTCAAAATATAATATAAAGAGTATATTCTGCCCACCCTCCAAAACTGGGACAATGCTGGGGAGTGTGAAGGATGACCCGAGGCTATGTATACCAGGCATTTAGAACATTTCGTGCCAATGTGGGATGTCATACATCGGCTAGATAACCGGGACATGGACATAAAGGTGCAAAGAACACCAGAGGCACAACAGACTTGGACAGGCAACTAAATCAGCCAAAGCGGAACACTGTCTGGAGGTCAGTCACTCGATGGACACCAAAATTGTGACACAGCCACCAAGATTTTGGGACAGTGTCATAAAGGAGGCCATTGAGATTAAGATCACAGACAACCTAATAAACTGAGACAGTGGTTACCAGCTCAGCTTGGCATGGAGTCCGCCTCTGGAGCTTATCAGGGTCCACCGAAAGGAACACAGAAACTCATCAAGTAGTAGAGACACCTCAGGAGCAAAGGCAGGCAGGTGCGGACCACGAACAGGATGCCCGAGGCAGGACGGACCTAACAGAGCTGCCATGGCCACAGACAGCAGTCGAGCCAGGCACGGACATCTGACAGAACTGAGAGGGAAGAGAGAACACCTTACAAGCAGCACCAGGTGGGCACGGATGGCAAACTGAATGCCCAGCGGCCTCTGGACACAAATACTGAACAAGGTCCTCCAAAACAGCATTCTCAGGGAGCACCTGAAGATGGCAGACAGTTACACAGCCGAAATATTGTGCCAGACCGACACAAACATCCAGCAGAAAACATGTTTATTCAACATGTCAGTCAGAGAGCTACTTAGATTGTCCCCTAAATTGTTCATAAAAATTAGGAGCAGTGGCAGTCCCATAAAACTTCCATAGGGAATGCCAGATATCAGTTCTTTTCTACTCGGTGACTTTCCATAACTTACAACGTACTTCGTCCGTTCTGACAGGAAATCATAAATCCAATTGCAGTTCATATGGTTGGAGTATGTGTTTTAAAATCCTGCTGCAAACTGACATCAATGATATAGGCATGTAATTATGCAGATCACTCCTATTGCCTTTCTTGAACATTGGAGTGCTGTGCATCTTTCCAATATTTTGGTATGAATCTTTTGCTGAGCAAGTTGTTGTATATGGGGGCTACTGCATCAGCATACTCTGAAAGGAAACTAATAGTTATACAAATGGGATCGGAAGCCTTATTTTTTGTTAAGTGATTTATGTTGCTTTAATACTCCAGGGATATCTACCTCTCAATTACACATGCAGGCAGCTGTTCATGATTCGAATTCTGGAGTATTTGCTTTGCCCTCTTTGGCGAAGGAATTTTGGAAAGCTGTGTTTAGCAATTCTACTTTGGTATAACAGTCATCAGTATCATCACTGTTGCTATCATGCAGTGAAGCTATTGATTGTGTTTTGCCACTATTACACTTTATATACAACCAAAATTTCTTAGGATTTTCTACCAAATTATGTGACAGAGTTTCTGTCAAACTATTACAAGCTTCTTGTATTTAAATCTGTACTAAATTTTTAGTTCCTGTAAAAGATTTACAGTCTTAGAGAGATGTGTGTGTATAAATTTAGCATGCTTTTTTCTTTATTTTTGCAAGAGTGATTTAACCTGTTTTTTGTACCACTGTAGTTTAGCCCCCTCTTTTGTTAATTTGTTTGGTACAAGTCTCTTACTAGCATTCAATATTACGTCTTTGAATGTAAGCCACATCTGATCTTCACTCACAGTGTTAGTTTCAAAAGACTAGAGATCCTCACTCAGGAAAGTGTTATTAGAATTATCTGCTTTTAATAAATATATTTTTTCATTTAATTTGAGTAGATTTTGGAAATCCGATATTAAGTCCGACTACAACTCTGTTTTCACTAATCCCTGTGTCCGTATTGATGCTTCTTATTAACTCCAGGTTCTTTGTTGCTAATAGGTCAGGTACATTCTCTCATGCGTTTACAATTCTAGTGGGTCAATGAACTAATTGCTTGAGGCAATTTTAGGAGAATGCGTTCAGTAAGATTTCAGATGATGTTTTATGGTTGTCTCTGGTTTTGAACTTTAACTTACCATTGATATGTTGGTAAAAATAAAAGTCACCACCAATTAAAATTGTATGCATTGTGTACATTTTTGAAATTTGGTCCAATTGTTTTTTGAACACTTCTGTAGTCTAATTGTATGACTCAGGGGGCCCGTAAAAAGAGCCAATTATTAATTTATTCTTGTTGTCAGGTATAACCTCTACCCACACCAACACACATGAACTGTCTACTTCAATTGCACTACAGGATAAACTGCCTGTGACAGCAATAAATATGCCACCACCTATTTTATTCTATCTATCCTTTCTGATCACCGTTTGTCCAATCGTAAAAATTTCAGCTGGACTTATCTCTGGCTATAGCCAGCTTTAGCTACCTATAATGATTTGAGCTTCAGTGCTATCTATTAGTTTTAGGGGTTCTGGTACACTGGTACCCATTTTGTGTGTTCTCGAGGAACCACTAAACTAAAAATCACCCAGTCCACGCCACACAGCTCCCGCTACCCATGTAGCTGCTTCCTGCATGAAGTGGACTCTTGACCTATTCCGTGGAACTCTGAACCCCACCACCCAATGGCACAAGTTGAGGAATCTGCAGCCTACATAGTCACAGAACTGCTTGAATCTCTTATTCAGACCCTCCACTTGGCTCTGTACCAGATGTCCAGTCAGTCCTGAGAATTCTATTTTTCTTCCAAATTTTGACTGTGTATCTGAAATCTATATAAAATAAATACTGTTCTTTATCTGCTATTCCACTTGTGATGGTGGTGTTTTCCTTGCATAAATAATAGCATTCCTAATGTTATACAATTAGGTGTTTCTCAAATGTTCAAATGTTTGTGTAGCTTAAGGGACTTAACTGCGAGGTCATCAGTCCCCAAACATACAATCTACTTATGACCTACCTTATACTAAAGACAATACAAACATCCATGCCCCAGGGGGGGGAGGGGGGGGGATTCAAACACCCGACAGGGAACGGCGTCACACATCTGAGCATAGCACCTCAATGCGCTTGGCCACTCCGCCATGGCTAGGTGTTTCTCATAAGACAGGCTGTCGTTTTATGTCTGATACATAGTGAATGACAATCTGCCCTCAGAAATTAATTTACTTTCTGTCATAACAAGTAG